>JBBPTN010000217.1:0-30919 GCA_038094075.1 Xerocomus spinulosus | reverse complement strand
AATTCCGAGTTTCTACTCCTTCTCGCCTCCGAGTTGGAAATGCAGTGGCGGTCAGCAGTCATTCGCGTTCCAAGGAATGCACGGTCCACCGCTACAGCATCCAAAATACAGGCAAGTCGGTTGTTTGACAGCGACGTGCTGGAAAATTGACCAGTAGACATTAGTTCGTTCCGAGGCAGATCCTTCGGTCGGAAGCAGACAGAGATTCTGGTTCTGACGCTTTCCGGACAATTCCCGCTCATTTTACTTCGCAACAGTGTCCTCAATCAAGACCTCATATTACACCACGACTATCGCGTCCCCGGACCAACAAACACGACCTCACTAGTCCGCAGCTTGAAACTGAGCCTAGGCAGCCACATCGCTTGTTAAAATTCAATTATAAAGAACGCTCCCCTCGCTCTGGCCATGCAATTATAGACACAGACAGGGCCAATTCGGCTGAGACTAGCCGCTGGCACAAAGACCAAAGGGAAAGAGAGGGACGAAGGAGGCTTCAACCCGAGCGGCTGGGAGGGGATCTTTATATTCCCTCTACCGTTTCGGTAGGACACTTGGCTAAACTACTCAATATTCGCTTGCGTATGGTCTATGTATTTATTTGATGCACGGAGGACTGACCCTTCTTTTACTAAAAGGTACGCTTCAACGCAAAATGATTGAAGTAGGAATGCACAATGAATCTGCTTATGATTACGGTTGGCAGCATTTCGTCGTTCATCTAGAAGCAGATTTATTTCCTCCTACAGTCTTGAACTGTGATTACGCTGCCCTGCTCGTGCAAGAGTTCGGTCGTAACCCGATCATCAACGATGAAGTCGCTTTCGACTTATACCCACCGTAAGCAAACATCTTGCCAGTCTCAACACCAACTTTTGTCATTCGAGTGCTTCAGTAACTCTAGCATTTTTTCAACAGACCGCCATCAAAAAACCGCCATCTTCTACCAACCCGGCCCCCCATTGTGGCCATAATGGGCCATGTTGATCATGGAAAAACTACGCTTCTCGATAATCTCCGTTCTTCCTCTGTCGCTGCTTCTGAGGCAGGCGGAATTACACAGCATATCGGCGCTTTTTGCGTTCCCTTAGGCATCGGCGACTCACCATCAACATCAGAGACCGATGAGCGTTTGATAACGTTTCTGGATACTCCAGGGCATGCTGCCTTCTCGGCCATGCGCGCGCGCGGAATTACAGCCACTGACATCGTCGTATTAGTTGTTGCTGCCGATGACGGTGTCATGCCTCAAACGCTGGAAGTCATTGAACTTGTTCAGCGCGAGAAAGAGGCGAGTAACATTGGAATGGTTATTGCCATTAATAAGATTGATAAACCTGAGGCAGACGTTGTGAGTCCCCTTTTGCATGCAGTCTGTGCAACCTGATACTCACTCGTCTACTCGTCCGTATATAGGAGAGAACTAAACTTGCCCTACTCTCCGCTGGCGTCCCCCTAGAAGACGGCGGTGGGGATGTTCCCTGCGTTACTATCTCTGGGCTCACCGGATCTGGATTGCCCGAGCTAGTCGAAACTATCGCTCTCGTTGCTGATGTAATGGATCTTCGTGCGGAGCAGGATTGTAACCCCGTGGGATATGTCCTCGAGTCTAGGATACTAAAAGGATTTGGGTAAGTGTGCGAGTTCACTTCTCTCCCATTTTTGACATGAGTGCCAACCAACACGCGTAGCCCTGTTGCAACTGTCCTTGTTACTCGCGGTACACTCGCTCCAGGGACGGCACTTCTCGCAGGAACCTCTCCATGTTCTACACGTCGCCTTCTTTCCCCTTCCTTGCAATCTGTAGGTTCTGCTGAACCTGGAACTCCTGTCCTCGTCACTGGGTGGAAGTCGCTTCCTGCCGCCGGCGAAGAAGTCCTAGCAGGCAGCGAAGCCAACGTGAAGAAGGCATGTGCAAATCGTGAACGAAGACGGGATCGAGTGTGTGTTCTAAGCGACGCCGAAGCAATAAATGCTGCACGACAGGCGGACAAAGACAGAGAAGAGAGAGAAAGGGCAACTGCACACAAGACAAAGAGGAACCGTGCGTCAATTCAAGCCACTGAAAATAATATCATTCTAGAAGAGGCGAAGAAGCATCTTCGGATAATCGTGAAAGGGGATGTGAGTGGGAGCGTTGAGGCTCTAGTTGGTGCAATCAAGGATATCGGGAACCATTTGGCGGGAGTCAAGGTTATTTCCACTGGTGTTGGAGATGTTTCTGATTCAGATATCATGATGGCCAAGGCAGCAGACGGTACGTGTATTCTCAAAATTTCCGTATCTAGTCGTTGATTTCTGTGCCAGCGATGATAGTCGCATTTTCTGTCAATGTGCCACGAGCAGTTCGGGCTTCTGCCTCCCAGAACCATGTCTCGATTTATATGTCTAATATCATATACCGGGCCATTGACGACGTCCGAGATCGCGTCTTGTCCCTCTTACCATGCACCTACGAGTTCAAAGTCACTGGCGAGGCGAAAGTGCTTCAAGTATTCGAGATACAAACTAAAGGAAGTTACAAAAGGGTTGCTGGCTGTAGAGTCAACCATGGCATTGTGCAGCGATCAGGCTCGGTGAGGGTACTACGAGATGAGAGGATTGTTTATGAAGGTCAGCGTTGGCATACATGAGAAGCATCGAGCTAAGCCTTGCCAACAGGTTCCGTAGATGCGCTGAGGCAACAAAAGAAGGAAGTGATCGAGGTTAGAAAAGGCTCGGAATGCGGTGTTAACTTAAAGGACTTTGATAATCTCCAAGAGGGTGACGTTATTCAGACATTCCAGAAGATAGAGATACCAGGCGAGTTATGACATTGAAATTGATTAGCGACTGGCGCAACCCCGCAACACGTACAGAAACTCGTAGGTTATACGGCTATCACTCTTTTGCGAGGACAATATACGGTAGTATCTATGGCAATTCGTTATGTTGCTCGGTTTCTATTCTGCTCGTCAAGTACAACTTCTTTGCCACCAATCGTACCAGTTCTACCACCCACGCCAAATGTGAGGTTGAGATTTCTGAGATCACGTGTTGTCTTTTCAAGGACGGTCCAACTTCGAGTATCCAACTTTTTTAGAGTGAGTTCCACCTTGGTTCCAAAGAACTTGTAAGACGACCCTTCTGGTTCTACTGGACCAAAAAGTTGAATAGTCCGCTTAAACCGCTTCTGGGAGGGAAGATACAGGTCAAGATGAACCTGCATGGTCTTGTGAGTAAGATGATATAGCAGATTGATAACCGCTCGCGTCGCAGCGCCAACCTGCGTCTCTTCAACCGTCACTTTACTCCTGTCCTTGTCAACCTGCTTGGCAAACACAGACACGTGCACCTCGTTCGGCGTCTGGTAATGATCTACACGGCATTCGGTGAACTGCTCAACCTGAATGATGGTGAACCGATCAGAAACCAGGCCTGTGATGGGAACGTAATAAGAGGTATCACATACCGACCCTTCGGATGTGCTCTGCAACGGAGCAAAAACATGGCGGCCCTTCTTGCATCCCTCGATCTTGAGGAATTCTTCAAATTCTAAGACTCGCCGTTTACAGCACAGGTAACCCTAAACGGGGCTCGTCAGAGATACAAACAACGGCGCGTTGCGAATAGTGTCCGAGCCACGTAATTTACAACCCCACATACCTTGCTTCCCTCATGGAAAATGGGCTGTAGAATGAATTGATCAGCTCAGCACACAGGAAATTATGAGTGCGATAGCAAGGAATCCAAAACGTACTGGAGCTGGGTGGTAGGTGCATTCGGTGCCTGCGCCGTTTCCAATACGGTTTTCCGCATCACTCGCGAAAACTACGCTACAGCCTTTACGTTTGCATGGCGTGCCAGGCGTGACAGCTACATTTAAATCGTCCTCCTCTTCAAGAAGGGGAAGTGGCATGAGCTCAGTAGGGAGAGCGACGGCGGGAGACGCGGATGTCCGTGTTCGGAGCGATTGTACAGTAGAATATGTCTCTTTTCCTTCATTCGATCCCGTCATGGCGAGGATCTTACTTGCTGCAGGCTTTGGCACCTGAGGGACAATTTGCGGCGCTGCCTCCGTGTGTGCGCCAACCTTACATCCCTTTGCCGTGCGATCGATAGTTAGCGGTGAACGTGTTCTGCCAGGCAAAGAATGCACGCGTACAGGTATAGCCATGAATTCATCAAAGTCCAGAACTGGCTTGTTGATACTTGAGCAGCATGACCACGACTTGAGCCCCTCATGGAAAACCTGATGGGAGAGTAACAAACCCGGGAACAACTGATCTAACAGAACCTGTCACTTACCGGTGCTCCAGGGTGGTAACAACAGCTGGTCTCTGAATTCTCTGATGGAAAAAACTCCTGACCGCACCCTCTTCGCGTACAACGCAGCATATTGGTGAAGTGATCGCAGAAGCACTATCGTCGTAAACACCAACTCGATATCATGACAGCAAATAGCTTATGCAGTGTTTATGTAATTCGTTAAGATTACACTAGACACCGTGTCTTACTGTACACACTACGGTAAACATCTTATTTTTCTCTTTGCTACACGTACGCTGAAATGACTTAGATACTAGGTTTACAAACGCAACCTTGACCCATTTAGCGACCATGCTGCGGCTCTGATCGAACGGCCGTCCGAACATCGAGGGCAGTTATCGCGACCCACCGTTCTCCCGGGGTTACCGCTGTCTAGCGTGAGCAATACACGAGGTTGGATGATCTTTTATCACGACAATAACTTGCGAGTATCCCCATTATACACAGGGAACTACCCGTATTAGCTGTGGCTACTAACGTGGTATGCCAGCGACGACCTCGCGCTCGTAGGCTTTATTGTCCGACTCCGAGACACGTATCAAGAAAATGTGTGAAGAACAATGTTTACCCTTCGGTCCGTCCATGCGTTTAACGCTCGTGAGTGTTTGGTCTTGGCGAAACACTAGCCATGCGACATGTCCTGCCTGGCGAGTACTCTGTGGGACGACAGCCGACGGATGGCTCAGATCGGTCACCAGACAGCACTGTTTGCCCTGAAGCAGCATAGAAGCGCAATCATGTAAAAGCTTGTGGGGATGCCCGTTGCTCATCATGGTAATAGGGAGTCAGAAATCTATCGTCCGCTGCCATATCAGCGATAGATGAGAACTATCCTGCAGGGATGCAAGTTGCGGACGTGTTCCAAGGGGCAGGGAGATACTCTCGCATTCGAGACTGAATTGGAGGATCCCAGACTCAGGGGTGAGCGCAGGTGGGTCAGAAACGTTTCAGTAACAGTTGTCTGCTCGGTAGAGTGCGTGGGTCGATATTTCAATGTTATAGTGGATCAATCAACACGCGTCATTCCACTGCGGTGCCAACGCCACCCAAACGTCATGCATGCGCGCTCCTCAAAATTTTACTTCCGTACTCCCGATGGCCGGAACCAAGCTCAAGTTTCAGATTGCACTGGCAGAAGGAAGGGGAAATAAAATACCATGTACCTAACTTGTCATGGGTGCCGTGATACTTGTCATATGGCACACAAGACATTACCTCGTAGCATCAAAGTTTAACGCTAAGAAAACGAAATTCATGTCGTTGCAATGTCAGTAGATGAACCGAACCTGACCTCTGCAGAGAGCAATATGATCCCTCAAATTAAGCTTGCCGGACCTTGGTTCTTCTTTACTTCCATGACAATGACATCCACCTCATCGCGACTCCCGTGACGACAACCATAAGATCCGTTTCCAGCTCTTCTCAACTCGCAGACGCTGCGTGGCCGACGGCGATCACTGAAGAAAGTCTGAACAAATGTTGGATAGCTCCCAAGTGCGCCACAAGGAGCTGTTGTACAGCCACTTGATGCAGATGCAAGTACCTAATGGGAGCGACGATGGAGTCGTTGGCACGTATACACGATGCTACCGTGCATGCGCCCAGGGATTCTTGCGTGGCATCAGCAGGCTCGATTGTTCACAGGGGCATTCGTGGGGCATTCGCATTGCAGTTCTACAAATCCGGAATCCACAACCGAAAGGAACTAACCGGGAACGCCGCTTAGATGGTAATGGAATGATCAACACCATGGCGAATTCCAATTTTAGGTCGGTAATTCAATCCGAACCTGAACCAAATGACTCCCATACCAGAAAACCCACACCCCACGGACCAACGCGAGCCAGCGTGCGAAGAGCAGAAGATAACCGCCTATAAATGTTCGACCGTAACTCGGGATGTTCATGTACACCTGCCGAGTGTTCACGGAAGAACGATGTTATTCCGTCGGCCTGGAGTTTCTGTAGCAAGACGGAGAACGGCGATTGTCGACTACCCGGATGGGTTGCGAGTGTCCTGTGATGGGTAATGGCTTTGCGTGCTATATCCCATGGCTTGCAAACGCTCTCGTATGTTAAGCCTGCAATCACGCCGCCACAGACTAGGGTGAGGGCGTGGACAAATCGCGGCAGATGCGAATTGTGGTGTGTCTCGTTCCGTGACACTCTTTGAAGAACACGATGCGTCGTAAGTTTGACCTTGCCTGCTACTTTGCGAGTAATCTCAAAGACCACAAAGAAAGCAGAAAAACCTAACAGTCGAGGAAATAAGGTCCTCTAGTCCGTGGTTTGAGCTCACTCACCACAGACATCTTTTCCAAAGCCCCATCCCCATCCAACCCATCCACGTCCTGCCATTTCACTGACATCTTTCATCCAGAGCTTGACCTGTCTAGCGTCTCTGATTCGGTTTGATCCAGGTGCGGTGTGAATTGACTGCGTTCCCCGAAAAACTTCCTTCCACGCATGAGACCACCCTTTTCCAGTTCCACCTTCAATGGTGAGCCTTACATTCTCCACGGGCGCAGCAACGATTGCCTGCATGCCCCCAGCAGCGGCACCCGACAATGCCACTGTAAACATGGAGTAAACTCCGAGGTGGTATTTTAGGTAACTGGAACACTCAGTGTACGTGGTCCAGAGTACTGTACCCAAAAGAGCGTTGGCAAGCATTGGCGGCACGAAGTGCTTAGGGATCACCATGAACTACAATAAAATAAGCCTACATCCAGTTATGGTCAAAACAGATACCACACCTTGATCCTTGATGAGCGATAGGATATACCGGGGACTGAGAATAGTGCCATTTCTGTTAGCATGCCCCCGGAGTGAGTGCCAACCGCTCACTGAGTTTGTAAGAGGTTAGCAGAGAAAAACTTTGACATGTTCAACATACCTTTGGATGGTCTAAACAACCTCACCGGGCGGGAGAAGTACAGGGTGATCGCTCGTGTGGTCGTCCGAGCCAATGCAGCGTAGAACGGGCTTCCGTGCTGATCCTGACTCGTAGAGGAAACGACCTCATCGTGCATGGCCATGGGGTGCATTCGCAGCATACCTGCGTCAGTCAATGGGTGGCTGATTTGCCGACGAGTAGTATTATGGTGCAGTTGGCACCCTACAAAGTGTAAGTATATGTAGTGGAAGGGTCACAATTGTGGCTGTGTTGCAGATGGGTTTAATACACCCATCGGTCTCGTTTTAACTCACCGACACGCAGCGCTACCAAGACAGAGGTTCACACTGATCACAGCGTCATACAATTTGCTTGCAACACAAGTACGTTGCACTGCAGACCCCGCGACGCGGTAGTCACACAGTGCCTCCTCTACGCCGCCTCCCCACCTGCATCCATCCCCGGCGTCCAAGGACAATATATGCGAACGGTGGACATTTGTTAGGATTATCACGAGCCTCATTATCACTAGATTGATGGCAAGGTAGAGCTGATGCCGAAATCCGATCTGTTGCGCAGCTTGGATGGTCCGGTGACGATTGAGTGTTCGCCGCCGACTTGTGGTCGCTAGTGAGTTTACGCTAATGTAGAATAAAAAGTTCCTGTCGAGATCTAAACCTATATCTTCTCCACCGCTGTACGCTTGTAGACAGGGTTCCAGCCGAGATCTCGGCCCCACTTCTCGTTTGTACACTCGTTAGGCATACAACATAATCATGATCATGTAACGTTTAATTCCCTATGACGTTCCTCCGCCGTCTTGCCACTCAACACTCCGCCACGTCCGTTCTGTCAAAAAGGATTGTCAAGCGATTACCATCCATCAGAAACATTAGCAGGTCACTACCAAATGGTTTCACATTCTGGCCAAAGGTCTTTGACGAACGCGAACAGCAACTACTGCTGACTGTGGCATTGAGTCAACTTGATGCCTCCGAGAATGTACGTGTCCGCAGACTCCAGAAGGATTATCGTGCTAGGAATCCGATCTCGCATGCTGTTGTGGGGGATTCATTCTTGCCAGACGAATACTACACCTTCCACGAGGTGAGTGCAAAGCCATTGAGTCTATCTTTTAACGCATACTCAAAGGTGACTTGCGAAAGGGTCACTACGACAACGTTATTCGGAACTACCGCGAGACGTGCCTCTCTTCCTGGCCGGAATCCCAGTTTTGCGGCCTGACTCCAGTATTAGAGCGCTTGCGTGCCCTCTACCCCTCGCAAAATACGCAGACTCACGTGTTACATCTGGCTTCGAACGGAGAAATTCTCTCTCACATTGACAACGTTTCTGCAAGTGGTGGATGGATCCTAGGACTGAGCCTGGGAGCTACAAGAATGTTGAGGATGGAATCTCCAAACACTACAGACTCGGAGAACTTTGAGATAGCGCTTCCATCTGGCAGTGTTTACCTACAGAGGTATCACATATACATCTCGTCGGATCTCTGGGCTGAGTAGATTGCAGAGACGATATTCGCTACCGTTGGACGCATGCAATTCTGCCACCAGATAGGCAGCAGGCCATGTGCGGACAGCGTGTCAGCGTAATGATCAGGGTACGTATGTAATCCCATCTTCACTGCCTTCCTCAGTTCCACCTAGGATCGCAAAGACGCGTGAATGCGAACGTCGCTGCGCTACTGAGTCAATCTCAATGACATATCGTGTAGTCCAATGTAGCCCGCTAGATCCAACCCGGCTACGGTTTTTGTTGAAACATTTTCGGAGATAGTAATCTCGCGCGCCCAACTACACCAGTGCGGCGTGTCCAGGTTCGGTTTCGAGATGAAACTAGTCTCTCTACAGAACTGAAACAACGACATTTGTTTTGGTTCCGTTCACTCAATGACATTCGATTAACTTACCGTCCGTTTACACGCATCAAGAGCGCGGACATGATGTGAAGATTCATCCGAGGGCACAAATGGGGTACATGTGGATTAGTCATGCAAAGGGGTGCAGTGCGAATGCCAACCCTCAAAGAGTAGGGCGAGAACGAGGGGGTCTAAGTGCACAGACTTGGCGGGCGCCACGATCCAAGTCATTCTCGCCCAGTTTGTCTTTGATCTAGAAAATCAACAATATTGACCCCCGATCTCGCATGCATGCGGGCTAATGGCCTAGAGCTTGACGTCAAACTCTCGCTTGACTCGTTCCTCGCCCCAATTTTGTCTTGTCGACCAGGGAGGGATCAGCAGGCGACTGCCTATGCTTGCCAGTCTTACGGGGCAGGACAACAAAACGTGCGGTTCGGACATATGTCCCGGTACCCGGTACCCTGGTAACACGCCATGCAGTTTGGAGACACGCCAAAACAAAATACTCGTCTGATACATGCTACCTAAAGTCCAAGCCTGTTACTGAAGTGAAGACGAAACAAAACATGATGCGTATTTGGAGAACTCCGCGGCTACAAGCGAATAAATATCCATATGTTGATGCGGATGGTGATTGATACAATGCTGGGGAATTGTGAAGTCCGTGAGATGGTTCTAACAGGTCTAAGATCTACAATGCCAATGAGGTGCGTGCCCGAATAACAGCTCGGTTTAGTCTACTTTTGAGACGCTGGAAACACTAGTTTCGGCATCAGCATCCGCATTCCGACATCGTAGAGTCGAACCGAACTACTCACGGAAGACTGCGATGGCCTCCGCCTCCGTCTACAGCTATGACGACAATTTGCGTTCCCTTCAAAATATGAGATACGAGTATAATGCGCAACGGAGTGAACTTACATCAGCAAGGCGACTCGTGGATTCTACAGTGCCATATTTGATTTCGCCAGAGGAGGTCCAGAAGAAAACTCGTGTGCCGTTCTGAACCAATGTCAGCAGCGCTCGGGAGGGAAACAGCGCCACTTACGGGGAACGCGTTCATAGCCAAAATAGTAGGATATGAACGGCAGGCTCTGAATGGCGTTGGGAGCCATTGGTTGGTGGGCTGGACTCCTTATAAACCTCTGGAGTGATGAGCAAGATCTGTTCTGGATCTTGAGATATTACTTCAACCTCGCAGTGGGAACCAGTCGGTGATAGGACCTACTGAAGGAGGTGCCTAATCTGTTTACAACCTGGAAGCTCTTGCTGTTTGGTGGTCGCTTATTGGGTTTGCGAAGTACAGCTGTAACAACAGGTCAGCGAGCGATTGCAATAGCCGAACTCAATTAATTCATGGGCAACCGTTGTCGCGCGAAAGAGCGCGTTTGAGATGGGCCTGGTAAATCAAATACCACAATGTCTGGTCTCAGCTGTGAGTTATGAAAATGTATGAATTTGTGAAGGTCGAAGCAAAGCGGCATCATGGAAGGGACGTAATAGTGCTTGAGGTCTTGAGGTCCCCAAGGACTCAAGTGCTCGTGAGTCACCCCGCAATGGAGCAAGAGATCTTGGAATGACGCGTGGCAGACATATGCAGTTACGCACACGTTGCCATCGTTCACCCGGACCTGATCCTCGGCCTGGCCCCCGTGAGATTTGAGATGAGCGGAGCTGTAGCTAAATGAACGGACCTCTGCTGGTGGATCTTGAAGGCGAGGATCATGTACATACGCGTGCAGCCTTTTCTGAAGAGAAACGCGTGGCGAAACCCAATCGTAAATGAAGGATCCAGATACCTATAATAATGGGCAGAGGCGTGGTGCTTGGGAAAACAGCGGACGGCGGACAACCTGATTAGGTAATTCCTCAGAACCGTTCATCGCAGCTTGAAGCAGAACCTCATTTAGCATTGACCACCATCGTGACCAAGGATGTCAGTCGTTTTGGTGACGGGCTCCTATGACCATGAAATCAGATTTTGGGAGGCCTGGAGTGGGATTTGCTCCCGTACCATTGCAAGGTCGGGGGAATCTGGCGTGAGCACCTCTCTTCAGGTTGTACAGATCAGGTCATACTTGATTCCGTCATTAGCAAGTTAATCGTCTTGCTATATCTCCCGAGTAATCCAGCTCTAGTCATTTTGTGGAATTTCGTTCACATTCCGGCTTGTAGCAAACGTTTGTTGGCTGCTGCAATCCACAAGAAAGTCTACGTTTACGAGATTGCGAGCACTTCCTCCACTCCGGTGGGTTTCCCTCTCCTTTTTGGTCCACGTATTGAAGTGTACGAATCGGTAGTTGACGTGTCTCGATGCCCACTCCATGAACGTTACCTCTGTTTCCTTTCACAGCGAAGGGAAATGGTTGGTTACTGGCAGTGAGGATGGGACGATCAGAATATGGGACCTCAGGTATTCATCCACTTGTGAATTGTGCCTTTTTTTACCTGTAGAATCAGGAGCACGCAAGTGCATCGCACGTATGATAATGGCGCACCTGGTAGTTTCGATAGTGTCTTTGTTAGATGATGCTAACACGTACATTCTCAGTCAACGACGTTTGTGTCCACCCCAACCAAGGAGAACTGATATCCTGCGATCAAGCCGGATGCATCAAACAATGGGACCTTTCTGAAAATCTTTGTTCGCATGAACTGGTGTGTTAATTTCATCCACATTTCTTCGACTTCCTGATACACAAGTGCAAGACCCCTGCAGGCGATGTGCCTATCAGATCGGTCAGTCTGGCTTCCGACGGATCATGTTTGGTTGCTGGAAATAACAAGGCATAGTTCTAATACTTGTGTTGAGCTAACGCTCATCGTTCCGTAACCAGGGCAAATGCTATGTCTGGAAAATCAACGAGGAAAAATCTGACTTCCCAAGATATCAGGCTGTAACCAAGTTCAGCGCGCATAAAAAGTATATCACCCGTGTTCTTCTCAGTCCTGACGTCAGGTGGGTCGTGTAGCAGTTCATTTCCTACATGCGACCGGGGCTCATGCGGGTATATGAGGTATCTCGCCACATGCTCTGCGGACACTACGGTGAAGATATGGTCTATATCACAAACGTACGAAATGAAGCAAGAAAAAATACTGCAAGGACACCAACGATGGGTGTGGGACTGTGCTTTTAGTGCGGACTCTGCGTATCTGGTTACAGGTGAGAACTGGCATTCGACCCACTCATTAATTTATGGTGCAAACTTGGTAATAGCATCCTCGGATCATACTGCCCGACTCTGGGAGATGGCTTCGGGAGAAACTGTACGACAGTACAATGGTCACCACAAGGGTATGTCGAACTTCTGTTGTTAAATGAATTTCCATTGAGACAGTTCATCTAGCTGCGGTGTGTTGTGCGCTTCATGATGGCGCGAGCTGATTCATATTTTGGGGTATGGACATGCATCCTTGTCTTTGCGGCATCTGGTGATCAGATAACTGGTGTATGAAGTCACATCGTGTCGGCAATCTCCTTGGGAAGTTATTTGCAATGTGCGACAGTTCGGTCCAGCCGGGACGGTGCTTTGAGTTTGCGCCTGCTAATGATCCCTGTACTGAATCACGAAAGTCCTGGTTTACAGGTGCCTTAGCTGGGAAGGTCGTGTTCGCAGTTGAGGTCCTCTGCCAGACATTCAGAGACGGAACAATGAATCGGTCGGGCTGTTATATCGTTAGATTCGCCTCGTTGAGCATGAACATGACCGGGGGAAAAATGATGGCACGTCATCTTGAATTGACAAGATGACCTTCTCAAATATATCTTCTGTGGCCCATCAGAAGAAATTTAGGCAAGAGACACATCTGTTAATTGATCATATCCACCTCCTCGGTCTATACCCACCATCAATTTCACGCGCCTCCAGTATGGCAACGTCTCCCCGGGCTTTGGTAAAATTACTGACCACAGACAGTGGCTCCACCTCTTGATGTATCCAAAATTTGGAAGGTCTGGTCCGACCTTCCAAACTCCGCGTAGCATCTATGACTCGCCTATCTTTAGACAATGGGATCTGAAGTCGTTGTCTTGGTTGTTTCAATGAAGACCGCATGACGAGCTTCGTATGCAATAGCAAGGGATCAAAATGGCCTCGTGTTCAGCCTTTCAGAAGACCTAACTGAGGTGCTCTTTTTGGCCGAGGAGCTCCCGTGCCAGGAGACTGACCACCTTCCTGGCCAAATTTATCTCTCCACGAGGTGAAGGAATGTGTTATGCATGCTGACAGCCCAGTGATTGCAAGCGAATTGGTAAAAAGACTCTGACCTCTGACGGCTATCTGATAGTTTGTGGACTGACCATGGTTCGCCAGGCTTGCCAGGTACTGGGATTTTAGTCGGCCCTCCGCGGTACGGTGGGTGCGACGTGCTGTAGCTGCGACCTCATTTGTCTCACTCGTGTCTGAAACATCGTCTAAAGTTGTAGCCCAACTTATCTCCATGGGCGGTCCACTGTATTGCGAGATGACCTGGTGGTTTCTGTCAGTGAGTCCCTGTCCCTGCCATTTGAGACTGACAGGGTATTGCGAGAACCCCGGCCAAACAGAGAAACACGCCAAGATCTTGACAGAATGACAGAAACGTCGTTCGTAGCACTCACATAGTCACGCAACTGTCACAGAACCTCGACATACTAGCCGGCAATCTCCTGGCGTCGTTGCGTGGACATCACGCGTTGTCGTGTCGTGGGCCGTGTGATGCAGCAGAGCGCCTTCCGGTTCCGAGGGTCAAGGATCTCTGCCAGGATTCTCGAGGGTCGAAGCCAGTACCCATCTGTGTTCCACGCCCAAACAGCACGAGGGACACCTCACTGCAAGGTGTCTTGTTCCGCATGTAAAGTCGCGGGAGTCTTGGACACAGCACCATATGATGTTCAGGAAAGGTCGCGACCCTAGTGACTCGTAATTTCCGCCACGGAATGTTGTCTGTTTCTTCCCAGCTCAGTGCTTGTGTAGCCATTCCCTGTAATTTCCGCCCGACTTTTACCGACCGAGTACTTTTCTTCTCAGGTTTTTTTTACTTGACATGTACTCGGCCGAACGTTGGTGGCTCGGTGGCGCCGCGCCGGGAGTTCGCGGAGGTCCGCCAGGGGTATCAGCGCCGTTATCAGGCTCGTGCGGGCGGAGCATAGTATAATTCGGGTTTATCTCTCCTCCCCTTTTCCCTCCGCCCTCCACTCGTCCTTGTTCGATGGCACACTCAGCGCGCCATCTACACCAACTCCCTCTGGTTTCTGACGAGTCTTCTCTAGCAGACAATGGCTTCTATTCCGTGCAGCGCAACCCCGACTCTTGGGATCACTCTCTTCCTGCAGATCAAGGTCTTTATCTCACAGAGTACGAGAAAGATGCTTGCGGCGTTGGCTTCATCTGTCATATCAAAGGCGAACAGAGTCACAAAATCATCTCCGATGCCCGTCAGCTCCTCTGTGCCATGACACATCGTGGTGCAACCGGCGCCGACACTCGCGATGGCGACGGTGCTGGCGTCATGACCGCCATCCCTCACCTTTTCTTCAAGCGAGAAGCGGAGCGTGAGATTGGCTGTGTCTTGCCCGAGTCTGGCGAGTATGCCGTTGGCAACGTCTTCTTCAAGGCCAACGACCCCATCCAACTCCAAAACTTCAAAGCTGTCTTTTCCAACATCGCCAGTGGATTGGGTCTTCGCGTACTCGGCTGGCGCGAAGTTCCGACCGACGGCACTATCCTGGGCCCTGCTGCCAGCAGCAAGGAACCGGCGATCTACCAACCTTTTGTTGTCCTTCGCGATCATTATGGTGACGGCACGACATGTCACAATGGTCCTTTCGATGCCAAATCATTTGAGCGCCAGCTTTACGTATTGCGCAAGCATGCCACCCATACCATGTTTGTTATTTCTCATTCATTCAGAGTAATGAACTCTTGCTCAACAACTTCCGATTTTCTCGTATATAAAGTACCGTCGCGAAGGGCTTCTACGTTTGTTCACTCTCCTCAAAGAATATCGTGTATAAGGGGCAGCTCTCGCCTCCCCAAGTGTACAACTACTATCATGACCTCAACCATGTCCTGTATCGTTCGCACTTTACATTGGTGCATTCCCGATTCTCTACAAATACCTTCCCTTCGTGGGATCGTGCCCAGCCCATGAGATGGGCCGCTCACAACGGTCAGTTCATACTCCAAGGCACCAGGTAAGATCTAACGTGCCGCTTTAGGCGAGATCAACACTGTCCGCGGCAACAAGAATTGGATGAGAGCTCGTGAGGGCGTCCTTTCCTCGACGAGTTTTGGCGATCAACTCGATCTTCTCTATCCCATCATCGAAACTGGCGGATCTGACTCCGCTGCCTTCGACAACGTACTCGAGTTACTCGTCGTGAACGGTGTCGTCACATTACCGGAAGCCATCATGATGCTCATTCCCGAGGCGTGGCAAGGAAACGAGCACATGGAGTCTGAAAAGCGAGCGTTCTACAACTGGGCTGCTTGTCTCCAGGAGCCCTGGGATGGTCCCGCCCTGTTTACCTTTAGCGACGGCCGTTATTGCGGTGCCAATCTTGATCGTAATGGTCTGCGGCCATGTCGCTTCGTCGTCAGCAATGAGGATATCATGGTTTGCGCCTCTGAAGTTGGCGCAGTCTTTATCCCTCCGGAGAAAGTCGTGCAGAAAGGTCGTCTAAAGCCTGGTCGCATGCTTCTCGTCGACACTTTTGAAGGGAGGATTGTAGATGACAGGGAGCTCAAACGGAACACAGCGTCCAGGCAAAACTTTGCATCATGGGTCGAGGCGCATGTCCTACATGTTCCAAACATCATTAAGCGTGTAATCCGCAGCAATATCTCGATCGATCCTGTCATCGATAGTGCACCGCTCAGCAGTGACCCTAAACTCCTCGCGTTTGGCTATACAGTCGAACAGCTCAATCTTCTCATGCTTCCAATGGTCGAGAACGGCAAGGAAGCGTTGGGCTCCATGGGGAACGACACACCTATAGCGGCAATGGCTACGCAGCCTCGTATCATTTATGACTACTTCCGTCAGCTATTCGCCCAGGTCACTAATCCCCCTATAGATCCAATACGCGAGAACATCGTTATGTCACTCGAAGCATATGTCGGGCCGGAGGGAAACCTTCTCGAAATGAAGCCGGAGCAGTGCCACCGCATCCTTCTTCCCTCCCCTTTGATATCCCTCGAAGAAATGAATGCGATGAAAAACCTCAAGGCCGCCTATATTACCTGGCCATCGATTACTATCGACATCACTTTCCAGAAGGAGGAAGGTATACCCGGGTATCAGTTAGCGTTGCAGCGTGTCTGCAGTGAGGCAGCACAAGCTATTGAGGACGGTATCAAAGTCATCGTTTTGTCCGATCGCGCCACTGGTCCTTCGCGTGTACCTCTGTCCGCACTAGTTGCGTGTGGTGGCGTCCATCATCACCTCGTCCTGCAAAAGAAGCGTGCCAAAGTCGCTTTGATGGTCGAGACCGCCGAGGCCCGCGAAGTGCATCACCTCTGTGTTCTCGTTGGTTATGGTGCGGATGCTGTTTGTCCTTGGTTGATGCTCGAAACAATACACAAAGTTGGTCGAGAAGGGCTGTAAGTTGATAGGGTTCTGTATTTTCGGCAAGGATTGACGCGTCTTCATAGCATCAAGGGTGGTGACAAGTCTGTCGAGGATCTGATTGTCAACTATCGAAGTTCCATCGACAATGGAATTCTCAAAGTCATGTCGAAAATGGGTATTTCCACCCTTCAGTCGTACAAAGGGGCCCAGATCTTTGAAGCACTCGGATTGCACAGCGAAGTGGTGGAACGTTGCTTCACTGGGACCGCGTCCAGAGTCCAGGGTGCGACGTTTGATTTACTGGCCCTTGATGCCTTTGAGCTACATGAACGTGGCTGGCCTTCTAGAGAGACCATCCTACCACCTGGTATGCCTGAGTCGGGCGAGTATCATTGGCGGGACGGTGGCGAGGCGCACATCAACGATCCCGCAGGCATCGCAAATTTGCAAGACGCCGTTAGGGAAAAGAATCAGACTGCGTACGATGCGTATGCTCGCAACGCCAACGAACAAGCCAGGCGCATCCACTTGCGTGGTCTACTTGATTTCCGCCTAGAAAATACGGCACCAATTCCTATCGAGCAAGTTGAGCCCTGGAATGAGATTGTCCGGCGTTTCGTCACAGGAGCCATGTCCTATGGATCGATCTCTATGGAAGCACACTCTACTCTTGCGATCGCTATGAACCGATTGGGAGGGAAGTCAAACACTGGCGAAGGTGGAGAGGATGCGGAGAGGTCGCATGTCCTTCCCAACGGAGATACGATGCGGTCTGCAATCAAACAGGTTGCCTCAGGTCGCTTCGGCGTCACATCTAACTACCTCGCTGATGCAGATGAGCTACAAATCAAAATGGCACAAGGCGCCAAGCCCGGAGAGGGTGGTGAGCTCCCCGGTCACAAGGTTTCTATCCCGATTGCCCGTACTCGTCACTCGACTGCTGGTGTCGGTCTCATATCACCCCCTCCTCATCACGATATTTATTCTATTGAAGACCTTAAGCAGCTTATCTATGATTTGAAGTGTTCAAACCCTCGCGCTCGCGTTTCGGTGAAACTTGTCTCGGAGGTCGGTGTGGGAATCGTCGCTAGTGGCGTCGCAAAAGCCAAAGCAGATCATATTCTGATATCTGGGCACGACGGTGGTACTGGTGCCTCTCGCTGGACTGGTATTAAGTATGCCGGTTTACCCTGGGAACTTGGCCTTGCGGAAACACACCAAACCCTCGTTCTGAACGATCTTCGGGGTCGCGTGACAGTTCAGACGGATGGTCAGATTCGGACTGGTCGCGACATAGCAATCGCCTGCTTGCTCGGCGCAGAGGAATGGGGCTTTGCCACAGCACCTCTCATCGCAATGGGTTGCACAATGATGCGCAAGTGCCATCGTAAGCGAACTTATTTTCGTTGGCCAACATCTCTTACTCACAGCGATATTCGCAGTGAATACGTGTCCCGTCGGTATCGCTACCCAGGATCCCCAACTCCGAACGAAATTTGCTGGTCAGCCCGAGCAGGTTATTAATTTCTTCTACTACCTTGCGGAAGACCTCCGTGCAATCATGGCAAAGCTCGGATTCCGCACTATCAACGAGATGGTTGGACGTGCCGATATGTTGAAGATCGATGAGAAGCTCCGCACTGCCAAAACTGCTAATCTTGATCTCTCTGCCATGCTCAAACCTGCATGGCAGATGCGTCCTGGCGCAGCCACGTATCGCATTCGTCAGCAGGACCATAAGCTTTATATCCGCCTCGACAACAAGTTCATCGATGAATCGGAACCCGCACTCACCAAGGGACTCCCCGTCCACATCGACTGCGAAGTGAAGAATACAGATCGTGCTCTGGGTACCTCTCTGTCTCACCGAGTCTCTAAACTGTATGGCGAAGATGGCCTGCCCAAGGATACCATCCACATCCGCATGCATGGGTCAGCTGGTCAGTCCTGTGGTGCATTCCTTGCTCCCGGCATCACGATCGAACTGGAGGGTGACGCCAACGATTATGTTGGCAAGGGCATGTCTGGAGGGCGCCTTATTGTATATCCACCTAAACTCTCGACGTTCAAAGCAGAGGAGAACATCATCATAGGCAATGTCTGCTTGTACGGCGCGACATCAGGCGAAGCATTTATTCGGGGTATTGCTGCTGAACGTTTCGCAGTCCGAAACTCTGGTGCGAACGCCGTCGTTGAAGGTACTGGGGATCATGGCTGCGAATATATGACTGGTGGTCGAGTCGTGGTTCTTGGCATCACGGGTCGTAACTTCGCCGCAGGGATGAGCGGAGGAATTGCTTACGTTCTGGACACAGCTCACACGTTCGCGTCCAAGGTTAACATGGAGATGGTGGAACTTGGAAAGGTTACGGATCCCAAAGAGATTGCTGCTCTTCGTAGTCTCATCGAGGACCATCGTCATTATACGGGTTCAGAGGTCGCCAATCGCGTTCTGAATGATTTCCATCACCTCCTCCCTCTTTTCGTTCGAGTTATGCCTCTCGACTACAAACGTGTTCTGGAAGAGCAGGCGGCCAAAGAAAAGGAAGAGAAGATCCGTTCGAACGTTATTGACCTCGTTCCTTCCCGCACTGCGAGTCAAGTCGATCTTGCTTCCGAGGGTCTCGAAGATATTCTACTCCCCAAGGAACCTACATCGAATGCTCCCAGTGTCTTTAAACGCCACGAGCCTTCCGTTGCCGACATAGAGGACTCCCTTGTCGACGAATCTGCTACCAAGCAACGTCTTCACAAACTGGATAAAGTTCGCGGGTTCATGAAGTATCAACGCCTCAACGAAGCATACAGACCTCCTCGAAAGCGGGTCAAGGACTGGAAGGAGATTTCCACTCGACTTACGGAAAGCGAACTCAAGTACCAGTCTGCTCGATGCATGGATTGTGGTGTTCCATTCTGTCAGTCAGACACTGGATGTCCGATCTCTAATATCATTCCCAAATGGAACGACCTGGTGTTCAAGGGTCAGTGGAAAGATGCACTGAATCGGCTCCTCATGACGAACAACTTTCCCGAATTCACTGGGCGCGTCTGTCCTGCTCCATGCGAGGGTGCATGTGTTTTGGGAATCAATGAACAACCTGTTGGCATCAAGAGCATCGAATGTGCTATCATTGACAAGGCGAGTCTGCTGTGGACGTGTATTTTTTGTTCACATCTTACGTTTGTGCGATCCAGGGCTTTGAGATGGGGTGGATTGTCCCCAACCCGCCATCATTCCGCACGGGCAAGAAAATCGCGATCATTGGATCTGGACCCGCTGGCCTTGCTTGCGCTGATCAGCTGAACAAGGCCGGTCATTCCGTTACTGTGTACGACCGCAATGACCGTATGGGAGGTCTTTTGATGTATGGCATCCCCAAGTAAGCGTTGTTAATTTTCGCTTTCTTTGCACAGCTGAGCCATCTGTAGTATGAAGCTGGACAAGGGAATCGTTCAACGGCGAATAGACCTCATGGCTGCTGAAGGCATTGTAAGCACGTTGGTATGGCATGCAATGATTGTCACTGATACCATCAAAGACGTTTGTGTCGAATGCCCATGTTGGGGTCAATGTCGACACGAGTGCATTACGTGAAGAGAACGACGCTGTTGTTGTTTGTACCGGTGCAACATGGCCGCGAGACCTGAGGATTCCGAACCGCAACGTCGATGGTGTTCATTTTGCTATGGAATATCTCCAGGCATGTTTGGTTTGCTTTTGGTCGATCCCCTATTCATTTCTTTTAGTTGAACACCAAGTCGCTTTTGGACTCTGAGCTGCAAAATGGCGCTTACATCAGTGCCAGAGGCAAAGATGTCATCGTGATTGGCGGTGGCGACACTGGTAATGATTGTATTGGTACGGCTATGCGTCATGGTGCCAAGTCCGTGACAAACTTTGAGTTGTTGCCGCAACCACCTGGTTCGCGAGGAAGGGACAACCCATGGCCACAGTGGCCTCGGTAGGCTGATTTTTGACGTCGAATCATGCGTAACGCTAACAATGTATGATATTCAGGATATTCAGGACTGACTATGGGCACACTGAAGTTGCAGCTCATTTCGGCCACGGTGAGTGAGATGTACTAATAGAGAGTTGGTAGCTGAGATATCTCTAGATCCCCGTGAATACTGTATCTCTACCAAGGAGTTTGTCTTGGACGAGGGTGGGAAGCTGAAAGGATTGAACACGGGTGTGTATCGTGTGTCGGTTATTGAACGTTGGCTAATGATGATTGGTCTAGTTCGCGTTGAATGGACCAAGGATTCTGGGGGTCGCTGGAAGATGGAAGAGGTACCTGGTTCAGAAAAGTTTTTTACTGCCCAGCTTGTCTTCCTTGCGTTGGGTTTCCTTGGGCCTCAAAGCGAAGTAGTCAACGCTCTTGGTGTGAAACAGGACGGGCGCTCGAATATCCAAACTCCTCCCAAGGTATGAATGACCATTTGCAGGTCCGAGCCAAGTTTGACGCGTCATTTAGAAATACTCTACCAGTGTCGAGGGTGTTTTCGCAGCTGGCGACTGTCGCCGTGGACAATCCCTTATCGTCTGGGGTATCAAGTGAGTGGCACCCAGTGGCGTGAATTGCAAATGCTGATCCGTCGCCTTAGTGAGGGTCGTGGTGCTGCTGCTGAAGTGGATAACTGGCTGAGCAATGGATCTACTCGGTTGCCCTCTGCTGGTGGCATCAAAGCCAGGGCAAGTGAAAGTTGGCCTCTTTTGCGGTCTTGGCTCATGAATTGACAGACATATGTACCACCTCCGAGCAAGTTGCCCAACGATGCCAAAGTCGAGGTGTAACTATTTTCCGAGTTGAATCGGTCGTCATCTAGAGGATGTCTTGGTTAGAACAGGTCGAACGGATTGCTGGATTTTGGTTGTTCGTATTTACCTGAGCGGTCGTGTATGTAGTGCAGTAGTACAGATCAATCACAAGATTTTTTTGCGCGCAACGTTCGATGCTAGGAACTGGCATTAGGATATGTGGTACATTGTGGGAATAAAACGTGAGGATATAGAAGCACGACTGATTGATTGGATAGATTCTATTCTTCGTAGATGCGAACAGCGCCCTTTCCCCATTTTTCCATGACGGCGCACCCCCCCTGAGTTGGCTGTGTGAAGGCAACTTGACCTTTTGTGGGGTCGAGGGGACAACCGTGTATAAAGGTCGCAGCGGCAGCAGAGAGCAAGTAGGTTGCGATGCCCTGGCGACGGTGGGCAGATGGGACGAATAGGCGGGGTATTCCAAGTGGGGTGGGCAGTGGGTTAGGATGGCAAAACAGACCGGAACTGGCATCGACGGTGACGAGGGGGTGGGAACGGGAATGAGCTTGGCTGTCGACGGTGTCTTGGGCCGCAGCGATCGCCATGGCAGAGGTTATACGTTGTGCGATAACGCAGCCGACGATCTTTTCGCGGGCGTGTGATGCTGTGGGGAGCAAGAAGAGGTATGCCTTGGACGACCTGAGGACTGTCTGGGTCAGCGAGGGGGATGCCAGTGCCATATTGATGGTCTCGAGGAGGTGGGTGAGCTAGGCGGTCGTGAGCAGGGCGTGTACAAGCGGTGGACGAGCCGACCTTGGCGCCAATCTTTCCGCCCACGCTCGCGGGAACAGAGACGATGCGACCCATCGCGCCCCCCTTGAGCCTGACGGCAGAGGCGACCTCGTCGACACCGGCCTTGAGAGCCTCGCGCGCCTCGTCCTTGCCCCATTCCATGCCCCGCTGCACACGCGCACAGTGGGCGCGGTGGAGGGCCTCGTCGTCGGGTGCGCCTCTGGTGTAGGACAGCCCACAGCGAGGACATGTCCTCAGCACGGACGTCTCGAGCGTGAAATGGAGCTGGGTGAGCTGTGCGCTGCGCTGGGGCGGTCTTTGAGAACGCTTGTACATGGCCTCTCTCACGCGGACCATTGTCGCGTATCCGGATGGGTCTTGAATGCGACCATGTCCGACCCACACATTCCTTACGTTCCCCTCCCCCACGATCCCTTTTCACCCCCAAGGATGGCCAACGGCGCTGACCAGCCCCTGCAGGGGATCGGCGCCTTTCGCGACTCGGTCCTCTCCCAGACCACATTCCAGACAGCACCCTCTGCGGTGAACTCGTCGGTCTATGCACTCCAGCCAGACGACCAGGACTTTGCTCAGTACAAGGACGACCCAGCCTCGCCCACGGCCACTCCTTCTGACCCCACTCCTTATCTCCCTCAGAAGCGTCTCGCTTACGCCCCTCGCAAAGGGTTGGCACGCAAAATCATTCTCTTTGCCGCCGTCGCAGTCGTTATCGTCGCTCTCGTGATCATCCTACCCGTCTACTTTCTTGTCATCAAACCAAAGTCGGTCAATGACACCGTCGCGCCAGCTCCGAGCACGTCCTCTAGCTCCGGCACTGGCAACAACGCTATAGTAACCGGAGGAAACGGCACCACCATCACCACCGAGAACGGTACCACCTTCACTTATATCAACGAGTTTGGCGGCATCTGGTATTGGGATCCGAACGACCCCTTCAATAACAATGCCCAGCCGAATTCCTGGACACCCCCGCTCAATCAGACGTTCAACTTTGGCGTAGACAAGATCTTTGGGTCCGTCTTCTCTCTCACCCTCTTCTTCCTCGTCTCACAGCTTGCAGTGTCAACCTCGGTGGTTGGCTAGTCACAGAACCAGTGAGCGTGATCCGTCCCTCTTCTCTCTTTCGCTAACCTCCCACAGTTCATGCAAGTTTGTCATCCCTTGATCCATCCTTGCGCTATTAACACTATGGATCAGTGCACCCGCCATCTATGAAAAGTATCAGAACGTGACACCCCAGGCCGTCGATGAATGGACCTTGAGTGAGGCGATGGCAGCCGACACTGCCAGTGGTGGCCTCGGTCAGCTAGAGACTCACTATCAGACATTCATTGTAGGAAATCCCCTTTCAAATCTGGCCTTTCTTGCTTCTTACGTGGTTGATAGACGGAGCAAGACTTTGCGCAGATCGCTGGTGCTGGACTCAACTTTGTCAGAATTCCACTTCCATATTGGGCCATAGAGACACGTTCTGGAGAACCCTTCCTCGCTAAAATATCCTGGAAGTAAGTAGCACTCAAGAGTGGATCTCTTCTTGACTCATAGATCAAAGGTACTTCCTCAAGGCGATCCAGTGGGCTCGTAAATATGGACTTCGCATTAATCTTGACCTCCATACCCTTCCAGGCAGTCAGAATGGCTGGAATCATTCTGGGAAGCTTGGTTCCATCAACGTTCTTAATGGACCAATGGGATTGGCAAACGCACAGCGATCTTTGGATTATGTTCGGATTATTGCTGAATTTATTTCCCAGCCCGAGTACCGCAACGTTGTCGTCATGTTTGGAATCACCAACGAGCCACAGGGAACGACAATGGGCCAGAATGCCCTATCCAGATAGTCGGTGTTGCGTTCTATCGAAAGTCACGAATTGCACGGCTAACTCTTTAAAGCTATTTCAAGGCATACCAAAACGTCCGGATGGCGTCTGGTATTGGACAAGGAAACGGTGCTGTTATATCCTTTCATGACGGCTTCTTCGATCTTTCGGAATGGGCTGGTTTTATGCCCAATGCCGACCGCATCTCTCTCGATGATCATCCTTACATTTGTTTCGGCACTCAGTCTGACGCGCCAATGTCGTCATACGCTCAGACTCCTTGCAACACTTGGGCTGCAAATTTCAACAATTCAATGGCAGCCTTTGGCCTCACATCTGCAGGTGAATTTAGCAACGCTGTCACGGACTGCGGACTGTGGGTGAACGGCGTGGGTCTCGGCACACGCTATGATGGGACTTTTACCGGCGACTGGCCCGACATTGGTAGCTGCACTCCTTGGACTGACTGGCAAAATTGGAACAGCACGATGAAGACGGGAATTATGAACTTTGCGTTGGCAAGCATGGACGCTCTCCAGGTACACGCTTTTCTTATTGTGTGAGTCACTTTGAATGAAACACACATGACAGAATTGGTTTTTCTGGACCTGGAAGATTGGTGCCTCCTCGGTTAGTGGCGTCGTTGAATCACCGCAATGGTCGTATTCCCTCGGACTACAAAACGGCTGGATGCCCCGTGACCCTCGCACAGCCTCTGGGGTATGTGCAGATCAAGGCCTATGGAGTCCCCCATTGCAACCCTGGCAGACAGGCGGGACGGGTGCAGGTCAGATCCCCGCTTCCGTCAGCGAGGAGTACGCCTGGCCACCCGCTACCATCAGCAATGCTGGAGCAGTTGCTTTACTACCGTCCTACACACCCACTGGCTCTGTCGCCACGTTGCCCCCACCTATTTTTACCGTCAACTCTGGCAAGTCCGCCACGACCGCAAACGCGGGCAACGGATGGCAAAATCCTTCTGACAATGCCGGAGAGATGGTGGGCATTGCGACATGCAGCTACCTTGACCCGTGGATCGGCCCGAGCGCAGCACCGCCTTCGCCTTTGTGCCAAGGTGGGAGTGCTACCAGTGCTGCTGCGAGCCCTACGATCACCCCTGCCCATTGAGTGGTACGCTTTGATATCTCAATCTACGCCCAAACATTTTCTTTCTTTTTGACTTTATCGGTTAAGCTTGGTTGACGGACGCTGCTATTCCATCCTTCTTTGTGTAGTTGGGACTCATTGAAATCCACTTATCCTTAATACTTTTTTCTTGTTGTCTTGGCTGACTATATACCTGATTTATCGATGTATTGTAGAGACAATGGACGAACTGTAGTGTGTTTGACCCACTGATCCCATCAGTGCTCTCCGCATGTGGTCGCGTAGCGATCTTCAAGGTCCTCCTGTCCTCCGAAGCCACCCTCAAAGTCGCGCTCTGCACCAGGAGGCGTGTTTCCTGTACCCTCTTGCTGGACCCGATCATCAAAGGGTTTGGTCTGCTGTGTGAGCCATTCAGCGGGCACAAGGGTCAGATCTGGAGTGCAGGGTCACCTGTTCGTGGCCGTCACGTCGCGCTTCCTCCCCCCGTTCCTTGGATGACTGTGTGTCGTCCTAAAGGTGTCAGTAAATACAGGATTTCAAACCGAGCAGACTTTTTTTTTTTTTTTTACCTGAGATGTGGGCATGATGTACGATAAATGGTGAGATATAGATGATCGACACGTGGGGGTACAAACACACGTATTGGGGTCGTCGTATCGAGGGTGCCATCCTACAGCTCTTGGCCATCTCTGTTCGCTCACAGATGGCATCTTACACGTGTACTTGACCAACTAAAATTATGGTAATATTCCTTGCGGGGTCATGACAGCCCTGCTGCCAAGCTAACGATACAAAAACGGGAATGACAAACGAAAGAACAAGGAAAGTAACCGTGAGCGCCGTGGCATTCATAAGCGAGCGTAAAATCCGTGTTAAGAAGCTATTGGGCTGCTAAAGACCCGTCTTGGAGCGTGCCCGCGTCGAGCGGCACGCTTGATTGACGATTGAGAAATCTTGGCACACGACCAGACGCTTCCTCCAGGGGATCGTGATAAGCGTGTATCCAAATGTAGTGACGTGTGGCGGCGCGTTTGCGTTATCGAAAGATGATCAACTGGGTATTTTATTGGTTGCGAGGTATCGTTGGAAAGGAAAATGTGTGGCATCCGCGACAAAGAGAACGTAGAATAGAGTCTTGCGGAAAAACGAGAAGAAATGGATATAGAACTGCGTGTTGAAGCACATAGCGTCTTCACATCGCCAGACGTGTGAAGAACAGCGCTCCCCGCGTCCACTAGAGTGCGAAGTGAAGAGCGTGTGGACAAGGAAGATAGTGTTGGAGTTGGAGCAACAAGGATGCCAAGCTCGTATGAAGCCTAGCGAACTTGGTAAGCACACGGTAAAATGAACCAGAGATTCAACCGACCTTTGACACCCCTAACGAGGGCAGAGAATCTGATTGTTCCGACGCATTGTCGCTGTCACGGAAAGCACAGCGCAAGTCTCTGATGCCCGAAACACGTCTCAACCTGGGCCGTTGAGCCACTGATGCCACTTGGGTGGATGTGCTAGGCTCGTGTTCGTCTACATCAAGAACGTTTTCGCATGTGGCAGGTATGGACATGAGTACGGCAGCTGTGCGGGCGCGAAGCCTCTGCATACGCTCGGCAGTCCGTTGGCCAGGCTCATGTAGAGGGTATAGAAAGCGAGTTTGACGTGACATGAATTCTGAAGACGCGTCACAAGTATCGGTCAGAGGCAGACTCGTGGATAGTGAAGAGACGCGACGGGAGAGTGTTGTAGATGGTGTACTATGTTGATCCAAATCAATGTCAAGTGAGATATCATCTAGTGGGTCCAGATGATCGGTATCGCTGTGAGATGGTAGAATGGTTGAGTTACGCTGTGTCTTGGAGTCTTGTAGTTGTTTTCGAGATTGAAATGTGTTCTGGCGCGACATCTTCCGGTTGGTGGTAGTACAAGTTGATGTTGGTGTCAACGTAAGTTCGAGTTGGTTTTGAGCCCAACCCGGACCGTTCGGCTACAAGACGGACACGAGGCAGGTCAGAACAACTAAAGCATTGTGTGGCAATGACTTGCGATTCAAACAACGCTTGTCATGTTCGCCATTCCTCGTAGAATATCTCTCGCACTCGCTCGGTCGCGCCCTCGAACCAATCCTTCTGTAGCGCGTACTACCTCGACCTTGCTTCGCTCACCCTTACCAGGCCCACAACGACACTTTACTGCATCGACCCGTGTGCAAGTCCAATACACCCGCTTCTCTGATAATGGATACACCTACCGCGGTCGTCGCCCGGACCAGGAAAAGGTTACAAGGATAGTGGTATTTGTCACCGCCGCAGGTGTCGTGTACATTGTCGCGCAGTATGCATCGCACCCTGTCTCTCTCGTGTTATTGATGTACTCTGACAGTCTCGAACAAGTGCCAGAAACGGGCCGATGGAGGTTCATGGACACAAGCGCAGAGCTCGAGGCAGAGCTAGATAAAACGTCCTACGAGATGCTACTGTCCGAATTCAAAGGCAAGATCCTGCCCCCTCACCACCTCGTCACGCGCCATGTCCACCGGGTCGTCTCAGGTCTCTTAGAGGCATCCAACCTCGGCACCCTTCGTTCTACCAACTCTCGCAAGCCGCATGCACAAGATGATGACCATTGGGTCGATGATTCATTTGTTACTGCGAACCGTCGTGACTCTTCAGAACGAGGCGTCAAGGAATGGAATTTGCTTGTTGTCGACGATCCCAAAGTCGTCAACGCTCTAGCTAGTTTCAGTGCGTAATGACACCGTCAGACGAGCACTCGCGCTTATAGCCCCTTTCTGTAGGTAACATCGTCGTCTTTACCGGGATTCTACCGATTTGCAAAGATGAAGAAGGGTTGGCAGCCGTTGTTGGTCATGGTGTGTTTTCCGGTTTCCCACTATGCAACTTGTCTTGAATTTTGATTCAGAAATTGGGCATGCTGGTATTACATTCCTCGCCCTTTTGTGAACAATATTTATGTGTTTTCAGTTGCACGTCATGCTTCTGAACGCCGTTCATCCCTCAAGCTACTCCTATTATTTGCCACCTTGTTAAATGCTATTGGCATCGACTTTGGCCTGGCTAGATTATTAAACTACCTCATATTCCAACTACCCAATTCGAGAACCCAGGAATTAGAAGGTCAGAGCGATCAGCCTGTGTAGAAGAATCAGAGCTAATCTGTAACAACAGCTGACACGCTAGGTATGCGAATAGCTGCGAAAGCATGCTATGACCCTCAATCTGCGGTGGAGTAAATTCCTTTGCTTGTTGTTTTTACGAGTTCTTCACATCCCGTTGTAGGATGCATAAGCGTTTGGCAAGCGCCAGCGAGAGTGGTGGTCTGGGTTCTCAGATTGAGCTCCTGCGCACGCATCCAATTCCAGAACGTCGTATCAAGGTGAGCAAAGTCGTGTGCGTCGCTTTTAGGTGTATGGTGTGACCTTGGTATTGCAGCACCTTGAAGAACTCGTCCCTGAAGCGTACGAGATACGCGCTGCCAGCCCAAGGTGTGCTGGTGTTCGTGAATCTATAGAACAATTTCTTGCAGGCATAAATCGATGGAATTGATGTCTCCACCTAGCAGGATGAGACAACTCCGTGGCTATCCGATATTGATTACGTCAAATGCCTACTGTTAACAAGTAGTACGACCAAGACTAGCTAGCAAGAAAGTAAGGTTATAGAACGACCACAAAGGTTTGATTACCACGAATATAAGCTGAGTAGAGAGTTGACCAAGACACATGACAACAGCAGTCCTTTGAAACTGAACAAAAAGGCAGTCGAGACCTGCTCCGCCGAAGCGCTGCGTGGACCTGAAATAAGAGCATTATTGTGACACAACCCTGAGCCTTGGAGGTCGCTTAGGGGTATGAGGATGATTGGGAAGCCACCCTGACTGTACTGTACTTCGATCGTGCCATCGCTGCCAACGGGCCATTGGTTGCAGGTGAGAATACTACCCGACGCTCACACCTTAGCATACAAGATGGGCACCCCATGGAAAGATAACTCACTCGATGAGAGGTGTCTCCCTCGAGTATGGGGTGTATACGGGAACACCAGAATCCTTGGGCTAGCATGAAACGTCTTGAGACTTGGCTTTGCAAACATCTTCCTTGTACACATACCCGAGATCCGATGTTTGTCAAAACTGAGATCACACCGCCCTTCAAGATGGCGACACCATCGTTTGTGGAGGTGAGGACTTGCACCGAGGAGTCGAGCCAGCTAGTATTGTTGACTAGAAAGTTACGAAACTGGAGGAGATCAATGAAAGGCAACGTTGGTAAACAGCAAGCGTCACCTGGTTCAGCGTTGATATTAATTGGTATGCAGAAGTGTTGACATATCCAGATGACCACAGTGGCTTGCGATTTCACTTGGATCCCGCTGAATTCGTATCAGGGAGGGTAAGTCACCTGAGGGATATTTTACCGGGTCCCCATTCCCACTGAAGCCTTGTTCTTGGCCGTAATACACGATCGGTATGCTGTAATGAATGCTCAGGGAGGGAGGACATTGGTTGTTGAGATGACTTGCCCGTCTGACATGAAGTTAAAAATCATTGCATTGCTGGCAATGTCAGACAGGTAAAAAATCTTGGGGCACGTCAATCCTCACTAAAGACTCTGAGGGTCGACGGATATATTATGCCAGCGCGGGAGATCCTGGTTCTCGATGAAATTGCCAAGTAAGCCACAATCCTAAAAGGCGGTTAGGAGACCGCAAACAGGAGTCGACGCAATCACCTTGAACTTCTGCTTCGACTGAGCTATCATATCCGTCAGTGCAGTCATGTTTTGCTGGCCGGGTATAGCAAATGTATTGACAATGGCGCTATACATTGGATAATTCAAGACCGAGTCCAGAGCTTGCGAGCCTTGGTACATGGCGGCCTCGCTGAAGGCGGGAGGTTTAGAATCTATAGACGTGGCAATAAAAGACCTACTCAACATCTGAAGTGAAAACCTCGCCAATACAAAACACACCGGCTGCGGCGCAAAAACCTGGCCAGAAGTCAATATTGACATGTCTATTGGGTATGACTGCGGGTTCAGATGTAATGATAAAAAGGGCCTACTTGGCAGCTAAATAGAGTGAGACGGTAAGGAGCTGACGAAGATCGAGAGGACGAACCGTCGATGCGAAGACCGTCGATATTGTATTCACGTACGAGGGACTGGATCCAGTCGCAAAAGGCAGAAACGACGGAGGCATCCTCTGTGTTTATGTCCGCAAGAGGAACTATGGTATCGCCGAGCCAGGAGCGTTCTTCACTTGTTGCGTTGGACCAGTCTATGACACAGTACGGATGAAACTGAGACTGATGGATGTATGCAAATAAGCACGCATGGAATTTGAGAGTACATGCTTGTCACCTCATTCTTGAACATGTAGGTAGAGAGGTCTGGGGTGATCGAGGTAGCCATGACATCGTTGACGACTACGTCTACCATGAGATACCTTGAAGATAACAGTGAGAGCGGGTAACGGAGCCAGATGGAGACGACGAACATTCCACGATTGTGGAGTTCGCAAGAGAGGGCCTTCAAGTCATCAGAGGTACCGAATCTGTCGTTGAGCATTGTTGCATCAGCGATCCAGTAGCCATGATAAGCATCGCCATAGGGGGTGGTGGGTCCCTGATAATTCTGGGATACAGGACTGATCCAGACTGGAGCCAAGTCTATGACAGGTAGTCGAGTAGGAATAATGTTGGCGTACCTGCAGTGAAGCCAGCGTTCTGGATGTAATCCAGGTTCTCGCGAATGCTGGAGGG
>JBBPTN010000216.1:0-31056 GCA_038094075.1 Xerocomus spinulosus | reverse complement strand
GAGTGTTGAGCAAGGCGTCCCGTATGTCAACTTGGCTGACCGGAGCCGCAACATGGCACTTTCTGGGTCTGTTGATTGGACAGCCATGGCGATGTTTAGGAAAGGAGACCTGAAAACGGTCCCAGAACGGACCTGTGCTCGTTCCTGGCGAGACAGGGATGCTTGGTCACTTCAGACTCGGCGTAGGGACCCGCGCGAGAAACGATCGCCACCCTCGGCGCGGCCCCCCTGCATGAATCGCGCGACCGAATACGTCCTTTGTCACGAGACCGCGTCACTTTTCATTGCAACTACATTGGACACATTCGTACAAGCATCCTGCGATGTATCGAGTGTCGTGTTGTCTGTGTGGACATATGCACAGATAGGGGTTCTACATGTCAATATTAGTAGTTCCTAATATGGGTGCAAAAGTCCGTCACCAAGACCAATGAAGCGATAGTCGACTGTGGGTGTGCGGCTAGAAGGTTCTGACCTTGTATTGGGGCTTGCTGTGGATAGATGGCTGACCCTGAACAGGCCATGAGGCAAGAATGCCCTAACACCAAGTGTATAAACGCCCAATGGGCGGCTTTTTGCCTTCCAAGTTCAAACCACCAAGTCACCGTCAAGCAGTAGGCTCGTCTACCTTGCCTAGTCATAGACTATGTCCAACCACTCAAAGTCTGACACCATGTCGCCACTTCTCATCGCCAGTACGTGTGAAGATATGTTGTTCGAGACTGGAATTGAGTTCGATCCCTGTTACTATTAGCGCTCGGCGTGCACCTCAAACCGCAAACTCAGAAGGAAGTTGAGACTATCACTGTGAATACCGGTGATACAAAAAAAGAAATACGCAGGGCCATTTCTCCTGGTGGTTCTCATCAAGAACTATTTGACCCACCTCTGTAGGATATTTGCATGCAGGATCTTGACTCAAGACTGATGTATTTCTAGGGAGGTATTGCCTAATGTCAAATTTTCCATATCTGTACGTTATCGCGGAATTCGGCGTAGTGTTGCCACCATTTCTCTGGATCCAAAAGCGGTTTTGGTCGAAGCCAATGAAAAGGATGGGAGACAAGGTATGTTCATCTCCTTTGTTGATTATCCCCGTTCTTTTTAAGGTCTGGTAGTATACAGTAAGACCGAGAGGAAACTTCAGGTTACTATTGGTATACAATCAGTGAGTTCTTCGGTTCTGACTTGGCCCCTTCTGAATTGCGCCGTAGCTCCCTTCGGATATTAATGAAGACGCTGCGTCCTGTTCCAAGCAAGTCTCCGTTAGTATTGTTGTTCCTATCTACTTATCATAATTTCAGGTTTCGCGTCTTGATCATCGGCGAGGTACTGTACACCACATCATACTTTTGGAAACCAACATCTCGTATTCTGACTCTCATTGTCACAGTCTGGGGTCGGTAAGTCTTCGCTGATTAACAAGGTGTTTGGTATTTCTGGCCTGGTATGATATGCAGTCTGCCTCGTTATCCAGCAGTGTTAATATATTCGTCTAGGACGTCTCCAACACCACACGCGGTAAAGCAGATGTTGATCATGAGCTTGCCGCGCCCAAAAACGAGCGCTTTGTTATTCATGACAGTCGTGGGTTCGAGGCAGCCGATCGCTGCAACTTGGACCTCGTTTGTAACTTCATTGCCAGTCGACGACGCATGCGAGAATTGAAGGACCAGCTGCATGCAGTTTGGTATGCCCCTTCCTCCTTTCCGCACCATCCGGCGATCTGGATATGTTTATGGTGCAGGCTATGCTTGGAGATACCTTATGCTCACGCTCGTCTCATGGAAGCTGGCGTGGAGAAATTCCTGGGAGAAAAAAGGGAACTCTTGGGAAATAGTATGTCCCTGAATTGTGCTGTAATGCTTTTCTGATGCATTTGTAGTTCCCCTCATCGTGGTATTCACCAAGCTTGATTCGCTTGTAAACATGTACCATGTGGATGCCCTGGTGGCAGAAGAAACCCTCGATGAGGATGATCTAGAAGATCGAAAGCAAAAGGCTATGGAGACGCTTTGCTTGGCCCCCGTTAGAGAAGTAGCTGGGAGCGAGAGTGTACCACATGTTGCCGTGTCAAGTACGTGAGAGTGCTTTTCCTGACGATTTTTGACGTGACTGTGTCGACAGCAAAGAAAGGCTATGAAGATAGCCTCGACGTGCTCGTCGAAGAAACGGAGAGAACTATCCAAAGGTATATCAAAGATGATGCAACACGCGGTGTCAATATGACTACGCAACGAATGAGCTCCCTCAAGTTACATTGACAATAGCATCAGCTTACCTTTTGACAATCCTCTCGTATATCTTCAAGTCTCTGCAAATCGAGCGTTCTGAGGGATGAATGTTAGGATATTGGGAGGAACTCCTGGCTTCTCCGGTTATACCATGAAAAACATAGCGTGTAGGCCGCCCATTGCACGTTTCCTTTTTTCTGCCCAACTGTTGATGACATGATTGGATCACTTATACACATAAGAGATCTACAAAGACGTTTGTCAGAGGCAGGAGGATTCCGAGAACGTGACTGTGTTAGTAAAGAAGTCCTCCTTCTCTAACCGCAACTAGTTCCCAATTCGTCCATCGATTTCAGACAATCGAGGATCACAATCGTCCTGACTCGACTCGAATCTGTTCGGTACACATTAGCCAACCGAGTGCGTAACACAACCGAACGCGACTATGCAGGAGTCGGACAATTTCGAACGACTAGTTCATGCATCACGCGTTCTTTGGAAGATCAGCTCTTCACTGATGAGGTTACTACAATAATTAGAATATGGTAGCGTACACTCACACATGCCTAGAGCACAGAATCGGCGAGAGGGATCGCACGCCTTACTCCATGTCATCCCAGGCGCCAGCGTCGCTGGTACAATAATCGCTCAGGGAAGGGTAGTGAAGTGGAAAGGGTACATTTCCCAATATGATTGTAGACCCCACACCGGGGGGTTGTAGTAAGAGGGAAACCTGGTTGGCTCCTTTCGATACGGTTGACCCAGAGCAATGATTTCGGTAAGTCCTCGAGAGATTTAGCAGAGACCTACAGGCTAGAACCTCACACACTTCCAAGGCATTCTTCATTTTCAACCAAAAGGGAGAGGTCGGTCACCGTACACTTTACGGATAACTTTGAGGACTAATCTTGGCACTTACACTCAGGTCTTGATTTCCCGCTTGTATCGAACGGACTTCAAGTATGAGTTTTGCTACTTTTCATGAGCGTTTATCGCTCAGACAACTCTTTTCCAGACGTTCAATAGCGGATGTATTTCGAATCCAGGTCGTGTCCAACAGCGACGTGCGATCACCCATCATTACGTTGGGCTCTACAAGCTTCTTCCACGTTCGCGTCAATAATCTCTACGTTGTTGCTGTCACAAAGTAGGCTCGACAGTTCTTCAACGCACGAGTTGATCTCATCATATGACCAGAACCAATGCTAATGCTGCCCTCGTATTCGAATACTGTTACCGCTTTATCGCGATTGCCAAATCATACTTTGGAAAGGTTGACGAGGAAGCTGTCAAGAACAACTTCGTTCTGATCTATGAATTGATAGATGGTATGATCCCGAGCGTGTGCTATTGCGTCACCACCTCATACAGCTACGTTTCAGAAATCAACGATTTTGGTTACCCACAAAACAGTGAGATTGATACGCTAAAGAGCTACATCACTACGGAGAGTGTCATGTCGACTGCACACGTCGCAGTATGTGGTCACTTGTGTTCTCCGTGCTTGAACTCACTCGGGATTATAGGAAGAGTCTGCAAAGATCACTGTGCAAGCCACCGGCGCGACAAGTTGGCGACGCGGTGATGTCAAATACAAAAAGAATGAGGCATTTGTCGATGTTGTGGAAACCGTCAACCTCAGTATGAGCGCAAAGGGTCCGTTTCAAGATCTTTCGTTCTGTTGGTCATCCTCAGATCGCCTCTACAGGGACCATACTTCGAGCAGATGTCGACGGTCACATACAAATGCGGGCCTATTTATCTGGCACGCCCGAGTGCAAATTTGGTCTCAATGATAAGCTGGTCATTGATAAAAATGACCGTAGTGTTGGCGGAAGTGATGGTGTGGAGCTAGACGACTGTCGATTCCACCAATGTGTCCGCCTTAATGAATTTGATTCTGATCGAACCATCAGTTTCATCCCACCTGATGGGGAGTTTGAACTCATGAGGCAAGCAGCGATTAGCTTTCTTGTGAAACTAAATCTGAAAACCTTAATTGTTTAGGTATAGGGCAACGTCGAACGTGAAGCTTCCCTTGCGGGTAATTGCGACTGTCAACGAAATTGGTACCACACAAGTTTCCTACACGGTATCTGTGAAGGCAAACTTTGGAAATAAGCTCTCTGCTACCGATGTCTTGCTACGAATACCAACTCCGCTGAACACGACCACGGTGGATTGCAAGGTTGCCAACGGGAAAGCCAAGTATGTTCCTGCAGAAAATGTGGTGATTTGGAAGTGCGTCGGCTTGTAACATGCTGCATGCCAGTGAAGCTAATGTGCCGCATCAGAATTCCTCGTATACAAGGCGGACAAGAATGCACATTTACGGCCTCCGCTGATCTCACTTCCACGACGGTCCGACAGGTTTGGGCACGGCCGCCCATCGACGTCGACTTCCAGGTCCTCATGTTTACTTCCTCTGGGCTCATCGTTCGCTTTTTGAAGGTATTCGAGAGAAGCAACTACCACAGTATCAAATGGGTACGCTATCTCACGAAAGCAAGTGGGACATATCAGATTCGGGTGAGTTCTCGGTCCGTCCTTTTCGGTCTTGTTAGTGATTTTGACTCGGACGTGCAGTTTTGAGGTACAAGTCTATGCCCTTTATATACACGGAATTTACGATAGGATATCCCAGTTCATAATGATGTCTAATATACCTTGATGAGAACGTCTGGGAGATCAGGCCCAGGAATTGATGGTAGCTTGCGAGTATCGACCGAGTCAAGGCAGCTGTGTACTACAACCAATCTAGGCAACCTTCAATAAGTTGGTTGTCGTAACTCGCCTCAACTGTTTACCCATCCTTCACTTGAAAGCGGCGCTCGTCTGCCCCCATGTTCTGGAGGTATTTCCTTGTTTCTCAACTCTACATGTCTTCTTGACAATCCTATCTATCGTGTAGATTCGGCTTCCATAATACCTCCGCGATCGACAGTCTCCTGGACAAGGACGATGTCTCGCTGGAAGCCATTCTCGACGAGGACGATCTGCTGCAAGAATGCAAATCACAAAATACAAGACTAATTGATTATTTTCAGCGCGTCGACGTCTTGAAGCGCTTGCTAGGCTATGTCACCGGCGAGATTGAGGGTGCGGAGGAGAAAGGCCGGTTCAAGTGCGTGACCGGTTCAGTCGGTTCCCCGCAGAGGTCTAATGGCTCAAAGATACCCATACGTCGCAACAGAGGTACTCTGCAGCGAGATATGGTCCATCGTGGAGACGTGCGTGAACCACAGCGAGGAGCTTCTCGCCCCATTCTGGGAGACCATACTCGATAGGTCTCCCGAGGACATGAAAGGAGAGATGGCTGTCGCCTCCCACTTTGCAAAGATCAATGCCGTGTTCCTCACCAAGAAACCTGCAGAGGTAGGCCCTAGAATATGTATATTCCTGTGTTGCTCAGTGTCGATTCTCTCGCAGATGCTTGCATTCATCCAGTCTCAACCGTCTGTTGTGGAGAGGTTGCTTTGCCATGTCGAGACCCCTTCAATAGTGGATTTGCTCGTTCGCATTATTCAGCTAGACGAGCATCCAGGTGGAGCGGGCGTCCTCGAAGTATGCTCTCACATGCACTCTAGTGTGCAGTCACTCACCTTCCGTCGGCACCTAGTGGTTATCTTCAGAACAACTCATGGGGAGGCTAATATGTCTACTTTCTCCTGCGCATTCGAGCGACATGCACACTGTCGTGTCGGAACTCATCAAGGGAATCATCTCTATGGCTGCACCTTCCCCCGGCGCTGGCTTATCAGAAGGCCTTCAGAATGGTCCTGCTTCAAATCGTTTTGCACGAGAACTAGCTCACAAGGACAGCATCTCCACCCTAGCCGGTTACATTCTTCACGACTTCCAAGCTGGCCAACCGCTTGTCAAACCTTGTGTTGGTGACAGCACGGACGACACTGCCACGCCATCTTCCGAGCTCCCAAATGGACATTCTGCCACATCATCTGTCATTCATTCGATATCTGTCATCATCGAGCTGATCCGAAAAAACAATTCGGACTACTTTGAACCTTATCTATTCCATACACTCCGGAATCGACTAATACAAATTCAACAGCAACTTCAAGGTGCGGAGGATGCGCGAGAAACATTGGAAGCGGCGATGAAGGAGATGGTCGACCGAATGGGGGTTGTTAACCTCGGACCACTGCTAGAAATCATGTGCGAACGACTGTCCGACTTTCAACGGTTTCTGCGGCAACCACGCTCGTTGGTATGTTCATCCTGCTGTTATCCTATGATGACTGACTCACATGTAACCAATGCAGCAAGGTCTTGTGCCGACGACTGTGGGTCTCGTTCGGCCCCTGACATTTGAGCGGTATCGGATTTGTGAACTATATGCTGAGCTTCTCCACTGTTCGAACATGTCCCTCCTGAACCGGTACTCAGAACGTGATGACCTTTACGATAGTGAGGGTCGATTGCAGGGCGGACTAGCGGCTTTGGAGACGCTAGCCCGCGTGATTGCGCTAGGCTCCTCGGACGAACGTGAAGGCGAGCCTGGTGACGAACTACGCAATGAAGTCGAGCCGGCTCTCGAACTCCCTGTCACAAACCCGTCGCGTGCATCTCCTCTCTTGGACTCGGACGATGATATGAGCGACGACCCGGGAAGTTCGGACGACGATGCTATGGAGGAGATCGTTATGGACGACGAGTCTTCCAAGAGCCATTTCCACATTGGAGACGATTCTCCCGCGGAGCCATCCCAGATGGCGGCAGCTTCCCCTTCGTTCCCGCCTTCTTCGCCACCGCCAGAAAACGCCACACAGGGTGCTCGCGAACGGAGTTCTTCCAGTCCCACTCCGAGAGACGGAAGTTCGCAGTCGACTGTGACTCCATCACGTCAAAACTCGAGACGGTTGTCCTCCTTGAACACGACTCCCGTTGGCGAGCGGATGAAGCATTGCTTCATGGATGCTTCTGTGCTGTCGACGTTGTTGGTATGGCTTCTCATTGTCCCGTAGGTTTCGGTCTTGACCTTTTGGTGTAGGACCTGTTCTTTGAATACCCCTGGAACAACTTTCTGCATAGCGTTGTCTACGATTTCATCCACCAGGTCCTTACCGGCAGGGTTGATGGTGGACTCAATCGCGAGTTGACCATCGCACTCTTCAGAGATGCTCGGTTGATGCATCGTATCGTCGACGGACAAAAGCAGAATGATCTTGAAAGGCAAGTTCTCGTGTTCTCATTGTTGGTGCATCATCTAACGCCAGCATGTTTCAGTTCCAAGCCAAAAGGCGTCCGGCTAGGTTATATGGGTCATCTCACGCTCATGGCCGAGGACGTCATCACTGCTCTTGACCATTTACCACTCGATCTGTGCCATATTATCGAACAGTATGCGCCGCAACCTGCGTGGAACGACTACGTCACGGGAAGATACAAAGAGACCAAGAAGCGTGATACTAGTCTGCTCGGTGGTGGCAAACCAGCCGTTACCAATGCTCCGCGTCCAGGAGGTCAATGGCCAGTGGACGAAGCAGACCTCAAAACGATGGCCGCACCGGCGAACGATAGCCCGGGTATGAAGGGGGTGTTCAAGAGGACTACCGCTACGCGACCGAGTCGGGAAACGAGCGCAGATTTCGGTCCTGCGCCGATGGATGAGGAGGAGGACCACGGCACAGGACCACCGCAGGTACGTTCTACCCAGCACTAGATGTTGATGTCTTGCATGACCCACTTTGTCGCCCTAGTTTGCTCGTTACTTGACGCAGGAGCTCCATTCTGCAGAGTATATCACATCGGATGCGTCTGACGATGAAGACGACGACGAAGATGTTGGATGGCTGACGCATTCTACGTTTGACCTCGGAAAACCACCACCAGCGCGTCGACAGAACAACAGACAGACTTCTTCAGGGTTTGAAGTGGGTGTTTCCACTTGACTGTTTTCGCGTGTAACATTATCGCAGGACACATTCAATCCATCTGCATCTGGCGCCCTCCGGGAGGCTCTCTCGGATGACCCGTTTGGCGTGAATAGCTATGACGATGTTCGTCCGTTTCCACTGCGAAATCACTTGTATGACTGACGCTGGGTTGTTAGGATGATGGTTTTGGTCCGTTCTCCGACTCGGCTGTGGCGAGCTCTTCAGATCCGTTCACCTTTGCATCCTCCTCATTCTCTTCATCGTATGGATCCGACGACTCGTTTGATTTCGGTGATTTTCAGTCCGGAGACTCGGATGGCCCCAGGGATGGCGAACTGACACCGACCGCCGGCAGCTGGACATTTGCGAGTGGTTCCGAAACGGAGGGAGACTCTGAGGGAGACGATTTCGGGAACACAAACGGCGGGAGCAAACCGACAAACGGCTTGCAGACGATATCCCTCGACGACGTCAATGACCGGTTTGTCGAAAAAAAGAAGCCGGCGTGGCAGTTTTCTTGAACAAGGAAAAGGTGCCACGTTTATGATGTCGATGGCCTTGTCTGTATCGTAGCTATACCTCCTGTTGCGGTTTCTCGTTCTTGCGCGTGCGGCTTGAATCTTGGTTTGGTTTGAGAGGAGCACGTCGTACCGCTGAGTATTTCGATGCGTCGAGATTGGACTGATTCGCTGCCTGCATGACCTCACGCTAACTTGGCAAATGAGATTGTGATATGGTGGTCGCCCGGACCACCCCGTTAACCCGTGGCCAAGGTGTGCACATCACACCTGCACAAGACTCCAGGAGTATCATATGGACCCGAGGGCCAGGTGTGTCGGTAGCGGGACTGAAGCTCTACCACCAGAAAATATCCGCAATCATAAGCAATCATCAGCACTGACGTGGGATGGCGGCCGATTCCAATGAAGGACTTTATCGAGTCCAAGCATATTGGTTTGATGTCTCGGGGCACGGTTTCGCCATTGGATATGGGTAGCATGTGTATGAGCACCCTTTTCGATGAGGATGGAACGGATGATGTTGGGAGGCAGCCGTTAGAGCGTGGCCAGGAGAGCTTCCAAAGGCAACGAAACATTGCAAGAGAGTAGCAAGACCGAGCCTAGTCGTTAGCCTTGGATATCTTCATCAGTTAGCCAATTGACTGTTTTCGTGGTCGGGGTACAACTCGTAAAGGAAACGTTGGTAAAGGCTGCAATGTTGTATCATGGTGTGGTATGAACCGTTTTCGGTCTGTTAGCGCGGTCTTTCCGAAACCACAAGTGACGTGCGAGTTCTAATGTGAGATTGAGGGTTCTTTGCGAGACGGTCGCAGTCCCCGGGAGAATCGCCTGCACAGAGTTCTTGAGGTTCCAACGGTTACGATGGTGTTGACAAGAGGAAGGGTTGAACATGATCCGGGCTGCATAAAAGCCATCATGTGAGCTACCTCATGATCACATGGCGAGCGACAAGTTGGCAACCGAATCAGAGGAACATGCAGACGTCCAGGTTTCAAAAGGGATTGGCACAACTGTACAAAAGTCCACACCTCATGAACAACTCTGCGGTGCGTCTGAATTGTGTTTATTTGAAAGGTGAGAACGGAAGCACGAACGAAACTAGGGCTTGAATAAATAACCCCCATTCCTCGAGATAGCCGTGAAGGTTAGCTGATCGATAATATCCCCCCCGGGTTGTGCCAATGTACATTTGACCTTGTCACCGGGCGTAACTGGACCCACACCAGATGGCGTTCCTGTGAGAACAAGATCACCTTCCTGTTGGTGAAAAACAAATATCAATGAGAAATTGAAACAGGACACTAAAGCATTGCCGTCACAGACCTCCAGTGTCATGATGGACGAAATATGCTCAATGAGTCGCGGGATACGAAAAATCATATCGTTGGTGGTACCATCCTGTTTAACTGTATCATTGATCTGTCGAAATACGTGATATGAGTTTCTGGGCGTGCTTCATTCTTACACAGGAACAATCTACCTTGAGCGCAAGCCTAAGGTCGTGAGGATCCACAATTTTCGACTTTGGAATGAAATTCCTGAGTGCTGTGTGAGTATGAAGAAGGGGAGAGTGAATAGACATACAAACCCTATAGGAGTGAAGGTATCAAAACCTTTTACCGCCGACCAGGGAAGACCCTTTTTCTTGACTTCCTCTTGCATGTTCCGTGCAGTCATGTCGACTGCCAGAGCTGTGTGCCCAAACCATCAACTGCCGTGGCCGTTCAGTACAAAATTTACACACCGTATCCAGCGATGTGCGACTCTGCCGCGTTCTGAGATATGTCACGTCCGCCTTTCCCAATCACGAGACCAAGTTCCACTGTAACACGAGTCCGAATGCCAAGGCAAATGTGTGACTGAGGGAGACCAACCTTCGTGGTGAGCAACTATGCCGCTCGGAATCTCGAGATTTCCACCAGAAACAAGGTAGCTTGTCGTGGGCTTGAGAAAGAAGAACGGTTCCTTTGGACGGGCGTTGTTAAGCTCTTTGATATGATCGGCATAATTTCTGCCGATAGCGACAATCTAAAAGGAACCTCGTCATTTCATGATACGAAAGGCGACAAGGTAAAATGTCTGCACCTTCTTTCCATGTCTCACAAACTGAGCAGGTATCGACGACATTTTGGACAAGTTAGGAAGGCCATGTTAAGCGGCAATCCGGGCCGTACAACATCGGCTTATGTAATCATAACTCCGGGAAGAGACCGGTTGAGTCATTTGACTAAGAATTAGCCCCTGATCTACATTCAGTTCTACTGAGAATATCTTAGTCTGGTGAGTGTGTATTCAACGAATACGGTTTTTTTTAATTCCTGTTGGGCAATGAACCTTGGCCGCAAACGGCTGTCGGACTTTCGGCAAATGACCAGATTTGGGCATCGGCCGAGGTGTGACTCGACATCAATAACACAAAAATTAGTTCACACTCTCGTTTTCCCTGCTTCGTCCCAATGTCTATCCAGGCAACTCTGCGCACTACAAGTGCCCAAAAGTCAGCTACAACAGCTTGCTTCACTCGCTCAAAGTCGACGATCTCCACATCGTCCATTGTAGACGCCAAATCGAGAGTCAGAGATCATGCCAGAAGCTTGAGCAGATCAACTCCAAGAGGTGCTGCTCCAACACCCGCCATGTAACCATTTCCACTTGTCTGTATCACGACAAGGGTACTCACTAGACTGCACTAGTCGACCTAACCTTAACAATATCACACTTCCTGGTCCAGTGGAGTCTCGCACCGCTCCAGCTGCTCTTGATCACTCCTTTGTCGGCATGTCTGGTGGTCAGATATTCCACGAAATGATGCTTCGCCATGGTGTAAAGCACATATTCGGCTACCCGGGTGGTGCCATCCTTCCTGTCTTTGATGCCATATATAACTCCAAGCATTTCGACTTTGTCCTCCCGCGCCACGAACAGGGTGCAGGCCACATGGCAGAGGGCTATGCTCGTGTATCTGGGAAGCCTGGTGTCGTCCTCGTTACATCTGGGCCAGGAGCAACCAACGTTGTGACGCCTATGCAGGATGCCCTCTCTGACGGTGTCCCCGTTGTCGTATTCTGCGGACAGGTGGCTACCTCAGCCATCGGTTCCGATGCATTCCAAGAAGCCGATGTTATCGGGATATCGAGAAGTTGCACCAAGTGGAATGTGATGGTCAAGGATATTGTCGAACTTCCTCGCCGTATCAATGAAGCGTTCAAGATTGCTACTTCTGGACGCCCTGGCCCCGTCCTCGTAGACCTTCCAAAGGATGTTACCGCTGGTATTCTGCGCACTCCTCTCCCTTACAAGGCTACCACACCGGGATCGCACACTCTACCCATGAATCCCCTCTACCCTATCACCTCCCCAACGGACATTGTCCTCATCCAGCAGGCTGCCAGCCTGATCAATCAGGCACAACGACCAGTCATCTATGCTGGCCATGGTGTTCTTTCCTCTCCTATGGGACCCAAATTACTCGCCCAGCTTGCCGAACAAGGCAACATTCCTGTGACCACCACTCTCCAAGGTCTTGGTGCGTTTGACGAGACCAACGAAAAGAGCTTGCATATGCTGGGTATGCACGGCTCAGCCTATGCCAACCTTGCCATGCAAAATGCCGATTTGATCATCGCCCTTGGTGCACGATTCGATGATCGTGTCACTGGCAAAGTCGATACGTTTGCCCCTGCTGCGCGTGCGGCTGCGGCACAGGGACGAGGTGGAATTATCCACTTTGAAATTCAACCCAAAAATATCAACAAGGTTGTCGACGCTTCTATCCCGATCCTCGGCGACGTTGTATCAAACCTCGCTGTTCTGGTGCCTCTGATCCGAGCGACACCGCGCAACGAATGGTTTGCTGACATCAAGGTATGGAAAGACAAGTATCCATTCACGTACGTGAAGACAGCCGGACCCGATGCGCGTATCAAGCCTCAAGAAGTCATTGAAGAGCTTGATAAACAAACAAGTCACAGGAAGGAGGACGTGATCGTCACCACGGGCGTTGGTCAACACCAGATGTGGGCAGCTCAACATTATAGATGGAGGACACCACGTTCCATGGTGTCCTCTGGTGGTCTCGGCGTGCGTATTGGCCTCTGACCTTGTTTTCTTGGATGTTCATTTTCCATGTTTAGACGATGGGCTTTGGATTGCCATCAGCGATCGGCGCCAAAGTTGCTGCGCCAAGTAAGACTGTGGTTGACATCGACGGGGATGCCTCTTTCAGCATGACTGCAATGGAACTCGCGACTGCTTCACAATACGATATCGGCGTCAAAGTCCTCGTCTTGAACAACGAATTCCAAGGAATGGTCTTGCAATGGCAAGGTACGAGCACATTCCGAGACGCACAGGAGCAGTGACTCACAAGCGTGCTTGCAGATCTCTTTTACGATGCTCGGTACTCTCATACTCGGATGACGAATCCTGACTTTGTGCTCCTTGCAAAGGCAATGGGCGTCCATGCCATCCGGTGTAGCAACGTGGAAGAGCTCCCTGCCAAGATGAAGGAGTTTCTCGAATGGGACGAATCAAAACCTGTTTTGCTAGAATGCGTGGTAGAGAGAAATGAACACGTATACCCAATGGTGCGTCCTTGACCTTTTCTCGATCTGGCTGTACATTTATTCGCCGATAGGTACCAGCCGGCAAGGCTCTGCACGAACAGGTCCTTCACCCTACCCTTAGACCAAAAATAAAATCCGATGCTTGATTGCTCGACATGCTTATTTAGTCTCGATCTATCGTTTTCATCCTTGGCATTTCACTCGTGTATCATGCTCAACCGTGTACTAACATTCAGTGGCCCGGGTTTCTTTTCCTTGCCCATTCGCCTTTTCATTCATGACGACATACATTTTTACATTGGAGGATTATTAGACCAAGAAAATGGGGTGTTGAATCCCAGTTCGTACTCTGTCGCGATGGTGTTGGTGAAACGTATACGCAGTGCTTGTTCAGAAGGGAAAAAAAAAAAAGAATCTTTGGGGTGTTGACGAACAAGATTTGGTTTCAAAAGTGATGGCGCGTGTCCGGTAGGCTTCTAGACTCGACGGCGGACAGTCTTTCTCCGAGGAACCCTTTACTCCACAGGATCGCGAGCAGTAACATTGTGATCTCATGGCTGTTCTCCGTACCTCGGACAGTCCCTTGTCCCTCGACTAGCAGTCGAGCGGGTGCTTATCACGATCACATTCCTGAAGTGCTGAGAATTGGCTGGACAGAGATGCGAGCGATGCCGTATCAACCGGATTCTTGGCTTTGCGAGCCGTCGTCAGAAATAAAAAAAAAAGGTCACCGAACAGCCTCCAAGTTGACAAGACAGTGTCCATCGTCACCGTCTTTCCGCCATCCGACTGCGAAAGGCTGGGCAGGTGCACAGGACCCGCCACGCGCTCAGAATACAAAAACGCGTCCGGACCAGTATGCATCCCGTCTTTACCCCGCTTCACCCAGAGTTCTTGTCTACACGAAACCATGCTTGCGGCGAGCGTCCACGGGACAAATGTCCCTTGTGGGTACGTACCGCATGGATATGCAACGCGTCTCGAGATTGACTGCCACTAGGATCGTCAGTGATAACAACACCCAACACCCAATACCCATGTCAACGCCGGGGGCGACGTCCCCAGGACAAGGCCACATACCCCCATGTGCGTGTCTCGATGACCCCGTGGGCGCCATGCTCACACCGTCATCCAATTCTCCAGTCCCTCCCTCCCGTGACGGGCTCGTCGTCGTCTTTGCGGGGCAGCGTGTGACATGACTTGATCACCTCCGAGGTCCTCTTTCCCAACATGCCCAGAGGGACGTATTGACATGACGTCATAGGTCTGATCAACCTGGATAGAGATCAATCCGACATCCACAAAACGCTGCCGCTCATGACAAAACCATCCGCAACTGCACATCCGAGTGTTTCCTTTCTTCAGGAACGAATAGCCGGGCTTTATGACTATCACACGCAGAGTGTGACCCTTTGGTGTGCTCGTGGTGTTCCATGAGCAACCGTATTCAACGGCAAAAAAAAAAAAAAAAAAAGTCCGATCATGCGGATCCGGGAGGAACGATGGGGTGTTTTTTGGGGGGCCTTGAACGTTCCTGCGTTCTGTCTGGACAACGTCGGCTTACCTGCAACACACACACACACACACACACACATGACCCGATGGGTCACTTTTTTGGAGATGCAAACAGACACGTTTGTCGTTCTCTTGTCCTAGTTCTTGTCATGTCGGCAGCGAAAATATATGTCGGATTTCGGTCAGTTTTGGGTCTGAGTCTGGGTCGACGACTTCTTGGTTGGAATCGGCGACCCATGTTTGAGAGCGGTTGAGCACGTAGAATGTCATCTGGATTCTGTATCACACTAGATCTCCGTGCTCACTAACCTTGGGTAGTCTGGTAAGTGGATAGCATACTCGATTCCGAGACCAACCCGCATCCAACGTAACGAGAGTTGGTACGGTATTGCTATACCGAGAGAGAAGCTGCCCAGCCTGAATGGTGAAATTTACCTTTTGCGATCAACGTCAAAAATGCATGAAAAAAAGTGTCCAACATAGAGACGCAACTGACTCTGAGGGTGATCTAGCTTGCCAAAACATGCAAGAGCGCTGACATGGGCAGTTTGTCATTTCTAAAAAGTCAGCCTGCAGACATGGAATGCGACTCACCGATATAAGCCCTGCCAGTGCACCCACTGCGATCAACGCTCGCTACCGGGTAGAGCACGACATGGAAGGCAGGCAATTCCAAGGGTGCCAACGGCGCGTGCATGGTCACATTGCTTTTGCAGCATACCACGTCCACCGGCTCGTGTCCTGGACCGTTGTGATTTGTGATGCCCGTTATCCAAAAACTCTAAACGTTGGCCTTTAGAAGAGCAAGGCAGGCCACCATGTCCATCGATGTAGCGATGGCGGCCACAAGCAATGACAAGACACCGTCTTCTCCTCGGATATGCGTCACACGACAGAATCCAGCTTGATCACGTACTGACCAGCCCATGGTAGCGATACTTGCAGTTGGGCTCTAGATGGACTGAGCACGTCGTGCAGTCCCAGCTTCAAGAAACCCTGGAAATGGGCTTTGCAAAAAGCTTCAAGCTTCACCATTCTAGCGTGGCATAGCGGCTGGTGACCGGTAACGGTGCTGCCACTGGCAGTGGCAGAGGAATGGTTCCGTCGGAGAGCCCCGACGTAACGCCCCAGCAACGCTTATCTTGAATGGCCCACTCACGTTCGTATGTGCCCGAGTGCCAACTGCCAACGCGACCACCCTCATGTCGCCATTTGGCAGGCTACATATCTAAATGGATCATTCATATTCACACGGCACCCCACACTCCCTAGGCCCCTGTACCAACATAGCATGGCCAGGTTCATATCCCAACGCTGTCGTTGTCGTCGTCGTTGGTACTTTTCTGAGTCGAACCCATTCGATGTCTCGGTCTGATCAGGTTTTGATCGAGTGACCAAGGGTACCTTGGCAGTTTCATTCACCAACGTCCTCGTTTTGGCAACTGTTTGGAGAGGATGCCGTCACCCAGTTGGCCCCGCCTGCCATCTTTCGGAACGTCCTTCCACACAATTCACTTTACATGGGTCACCCGGGGCATGATTGAGAAAGCATGGCCGCCTGGGAAGCACATATATACTGTATACACATTGACCGCTCAGCGTTCTTTACCTCTCACCATAAAGCTCCTTGCAACACCAATGGGTATTCTCGTGGAATGTTATCAAACACCCTACTCGGTCGAGTACCGTGTTTCTGGCGAGCGTCGCGACGAATCCTGCACCCGTCTCACCAAAAAAGAAGACGCATACGCCCGTCGGTATCGCAAAGCCCCAGACTTTGAACCCAAGCACAAGCGGGGTCGGGACGAGACAGACTCTAGGAGCACGACACCCACAGAGTGTCCATCCAGTAAACGCAAACGCATGCGTCTGGCTGGACGTCTCCACTTGACGTTCCCCGTTCGCGATCTAGACGTCCTCTCCAAGATGCCACGCGCAGGTCTGTCTTTGCGTCTACCCAGTCTTGAAGATAGCACTCACCGATGATCCAGTACGCGAGAGTCTTGTACGCGGGATAAGGGGCCTGCGTCATTGAATCCCGTTTATGCTTGACGCTGTGAATGGGAGTACGTCGATGCCGAGGATGTGTCGCATTTAAGGCGGCGGTTTCCCTGCAAAAACGACGTAGGTTGACTTACGTCAGCCCCTATATCGCGTCATCGGGGAGTCGCCAACTAAATGATCTCCACGCCGTGCCTGTGGTACAATGTCGTCCTGGAGGATGAAAGTGCGGCTATCACAAGTGGCGGACACATGAATGGGCGATGAATTTGGGGACGTAGAAAGAAAAAAGAAGGTGTACGTTACCAAGCCATACGATATTGTTGATCAATAGAAAGCAAACGTCGCGATCAAACACGTTTTTGGTGAGGTCGACGTGAGTTGCCATCGGTAAAGCCAAGAAAGAGACACGTGGTGGATGCTTCAGAAGGAGAACCAATGCGATCCCTCTTTGCCCGAGAAAGGGATCGGAAACCAGCGCACCAACGTCGTCGTCATCGATCGCTAGACGCGTATCCGAAAGAGTGGGTCGGGCTTAGCATATGTATACGTCACGTTCGAAGACACCACCCTGAAGGACACCCACGATAACGGGTAGGAGGTGAAACCCGTACTGGGCGGATGGGAGTACAGGAACACAATGCGGATTACTCGAGGCGACCCAAGGTGCACATGAGGAGCGTATGTGTATCCTGAAACCAGGGATGGCACTGTGAGGTTTACAGGTGATCTGCGGGACAAAGTGAAGGCCGAGGAAGAGGTTTTAAATGATGTTTATATGATGAACAGCCAACCAGAAACGTTGGATTGGCATGTTAGGAGGCGTTCCAAGGGATGACAGACCACTGTGAGAGTGGACGTGGTGGGGACATCCAGCAAAGCAACCAGCGGGTCTCACGGGAAAAAGCCAAGTTTTGAAAGAGACAAGTGGCGTGCGTCAGAGTGTATGGGGTAGGACGAGTAGAACATGGTCCCGAGTCGTTGTCCGCCAACGGTCATGAACTGCAACGCAAGGCATGGTGCAACAGTCTGGCAAGTGACCATCGCTGCAGGTGCACCTCTGCCAAGCCCATTGTGGATCCACAAATAGGACGGTGAGTCGACAAGGCAAGTGCATGCGACGATTTCGTTGAGACGCACCTGCGAACACATCTCAATAGCGTCAGACCAGACGTGCAGTTTACGTCTTTGGACAGAAAGGGAATAAGAAAATGGTTTCCCATAACGCTAGACCAAGTTCAGTCACGTTAATCAGATCGAGAATGTGGCAATTCATGATAAAGAGATACTCGACCGACTTTTTTACGTTGCACAACGAGATTAGCGTCTGACACTGGCCCTGTCGTTTTCATTCCAATACACGGTCAGGGAAGAGAAGAAGGATACTCCATCGACACACGGTTACCGACAGGCTTGGATGATGTTATTTGCTAGTCATATGTTGATCTCCGGTTGATTGTGGTTTTGAACATGACCGTGATCAAAGCAGCCCGCTTTGACCATCTTCCCACGCCAATCACAACACTCGTCCATACGAAATGGTGGCGAATCTGCAATCGGGATTCGGCGCTAGTGAGTGGTACGACACACTGCCTTCAAGTTCTCCAACCGATCGTGCATGTCGCTCCTTCCAATCCTCGTCCATAGCTGTACAACGCTTTGACCGGGTACCTACAAGATCCGCGACCCGCCATTGAATCCACGGAAATGCGGAATGGAAGGGTCAGTACAGATGATCGATGATCCCCCCAGGCATGCAAATGCAGTACATGCATACCTATGAAATGACTGAATTGCCTAGGCCCAGTGGTACAGCACCACGCTTCGCCTCGGACAAGGCTTCATCCATACTGCCGTACGGACATGAACGTCACCTGGTCGCATTTGGGTCGAGGCTGGCGTGCTGGCGCCAACAGGGGTTATTTCCATGAGGCTACGGCGCACCCGGACGCACACGAACAACACGGCGAAGCAGCACGGCACCCGCCATGGCGTCGTGGCTACCGTGTGCACACGGACAAGGGCTCGCCGAGATTGGATGCCCCCTCGAATCCGATTGGTGAAGTGAGCGAGGCACGCGTCGCACACGTCATGGATCACCTCCGAGGTCGTTGCCTGGCCAATCTCCAAACCTTGTACGCATGAGATGCATCATTGCTTTGGCGCGGTCAGTTGTTATGGAAGCCTGGGATACGCAAGGGCCGTGGTGGATGGGATGCAAGTGATGGCTTGCCTGGAAGGGTATTTAAGAGCGATCTGTACCCCCCATCGAGATGGCGACCCCATAGATGATGGAAATGACCGAAATGAAATCTAGTTGCCGGTGTTTACTCCGGTGATAATCGTTGGAGATTCATTGGACGATTGTGTGGCCAGGGGGGATTTTCAGCATAGATCGGGGAAGGAGCGCTGTGTCGGTACTATCAGCCACCCGACCTCGTCTCTAGGGCAGCGCCGTGTCGGTGTAGGACAACTCTCGACGACACTTTGCCAGATTGGGACAAGTAGGTGTCCTTTTCGAGCCACCTCGAACCAGATTTGGTGAGGATCGAATACAAATATCAATCGGATGACTCGGACGACCAACACGTCCGAGGTCACTCGTTCGAGTCAGCGTGACGGCAGACGAATTATGCTCGGTAGACCCTGCATTGCCACCACCAAAGCTAAACTCTCATAACCACGAGGGCATGGCCTTGTACCAACCCATCCGAGCCCAACAGGAACACCATGACAACATATCTCTGATGTACATTCGGTCGCAAAGTCCGTTCTCTGATCAGATCACGTCTTACACACACACTTCACACGGTATCCTGTCGTCCAGTCATCACCATCGGTGAGGATGATGACAGTCAGCTGGCATAGCCGCATCATCGCATTTGCAGTCAGCACGTCTCGTCGTGAGACTATCCGCGAAGCCAGGAGAGAACACATCCACATCATGATCTGTACAGCAATCCACGCACGCTCATGATCCAGGGACACCGGGGTGGGGAGAACGGTAACTTGACCCTTGACCGAATAAGCCGACCAAGGAGGATCATCGATCCAGTGTGTGATCAGACGGTAGATGCCGGGTGGGAGGAGGAGAGTCCGGTCGGGCATGAACCCGATATCTCATCACTTGCTCGATTCTGGAACAGGCTACGGCCATTAAAGAACACGGAAGGCGATGTAACCGGGTGATTCTGAGAGCGATAAGATAAAATGGGTCATTCGGTCCGAGGAGGACGGATGATAGATTTCACGAAGGGGACATGGCAGATGGCTGATAGCGGGCGAGAACATTCCAGCTGAGCGCGTTTAGGAGCGGACGATGTCGCGGCAGTTGGCGCCTCGCCGCGACTGGCATCGGAATGAGGAGTTGCCACACAGCCAAATGCTGGAGTGCGATTGGGCGTTCCAGTAGCCTTACCCCGTACTCGACGTTACCCATCTAGGAAACCAGCTGTGGCTGCCGCCGGCCAATACGCAAACAGCCCAAGCTGTGAAAGGGGTTATCGTGTGGATTGGACAATCGATGAGCTGATGGGGATACACGTGCCACTGCTGGTCTGCTGGTGTGGACACCTCCACGTCAGCTTGTCACCCTACGCCCTCCACATACAGCGTTCACAGGTCCGACTTTGCGGGAGAGAGTACTACAATAGGATCAATATGGAGTCCACAGCAACCCCTTTCTGATATGGTCCGTGACATGTCTGATCCTGTGATTCCATGGTGGACATGATTTACAGGAATACTACTGGATACTATCCAAGCGGAGCTGCTTTGCGCCGTTTGTGCCATATCTTATCTTGGACTCCAAGCAATCTGACCATCTGCATGGCACACAAGGATATTGTCACGGACAAGGCACCGAGACACACGACTGCGCTGACTCGGACAGACACGGCCCGGGTCCGATGGCGCACGGCCGACAGATGACTCATCTGGCATCGACGCACCCGACAGCGCACAGACCACCTATCGTACTCTAATCGGATTGCGATAATCGATTCCATGCGCCAAATGCGAGGCGAGGAACGTGTGGAAGGGAAAAGAGTGCCGTTCCATATTTGGGTCATGCTGGATGGGTATCGCACGTGAGGTGAGATCTGAGATCATCTCCCGATATGGCTAATGGGGATTTCTGGTTATGGAATGATTACGCAGGATGCCGTTCAATTGACCGGGCTCGTTTTCGTTTCTTTGTGTGTCTCTGTCTTTGTCACTCATGCTATATAATCCCGCTCTCCTCCGCCCGCTCCCCCCTCGTACCCATCCCGTGTACGAAAGATGTTCGCCTATGACTCCGCCTCTGCCTCCTCCTCCTCGTCAATACCCTCCCCCCCTCCCCTCCGCTTCAAGCGCAGACCTTCCCCCTCCCCCTCATCCCGCCACGTGTCTCAGCTGTACACCAACCACCTCTTCGCCCCATCGCCCCGCCCATACTCCCCCTCCTCCCGCGAGGCCGACATCGCACGTCTTCTCGACCCCGCTTATGCCTCACCCGCACCACACTCCCCCCTCAGAGCCTCAAAGATGCTCCCAAAGGAGGTCTACGTCGACCACCACGGCGATCTCCACGACCCCGATTTTCGCGACTTTCCCCTTTTTGGGCCATCACCCCGCAGGCCACAGTGGGAACGTGTCTACGGCGACGAGGACGAGGACGACGAAGAGTACGAACAGCCACGGCGCCCCTCATTCGAGGTCCAGCCACGCAGACCATCCTCCTCTATCAACTTCCACTCACCCCCTGTCTACTACCCATATGAGGAGCCTGCGTCGTACGAGTCACACTATCTGGCAGAAGTCGAGGACGAAGAGATTGAGCGTACTCCGCTCAAGGAAAAGTCATTCTACTCCCGCTCCAGGTCGCCAACGAAGCGATCCAAGAGCCAAGATGAGAAGCAGTCCCCATCGGATGGAGACCAGGTCATTGAAGGAGATTCCGAGTGGACGTGAGTCGAGTCCTCTTCCCCTCTTTTGCATGTCCCCTAAACGTTTTTCCCCCAGCCCTACGTGCACCCAGAATCTCCGCCGTCATTGGCAAGCCATTACCCTTAGCTTCCGCTTCACCCTCTTTCGGACGAAGCGAAGACTTCGACGTCGCATGACAGGTTGAGCCAAGCCAAGCCTGTCTTGAGCCACTTTTACAGCGCATCATGGCGCACATTGTATATGCAATCCCTTTTTTCGCGGTTTGCCATCGAGGGAACTCGCGACCTATGCCCTTCCCATCCGCTCTGGACCTGGGATACGTCGCGCCACACGCGCTTCCCTCTGATCCGCATGCGTCCTCGTTTTCACACCTTGACCATCCTCGCCGCGCCACCTTGGATCCCCACGCAACCCGCGGTTCCCACATTCCCCACCATTATGGAATGTTTCTTCCATTCTTCGGTTGCTGTTTTTTTTTTTTCCTTCGTTTTCGTAGTTTCATATTATTATCTGATTGGCATGTTTTCATTTGCGCGGCGCATTATGCATCTCAACCACATTACTACCTCTTTTTCATGGAACGGGTATCTATTTTCATCTATCGAGCGCAGGTCGCCAAGAGGGGCCTTGGACGGTCACATTATGACCATTTGGAACGAAACAGGAGAAGAAGGGAGTAGATGAGACGTCTCCACCCGCGAGTGGGACGGAACTTACGATTTGTACGGGATAGTCACTCTTGCAGAATGAAACGAATGCAACATTGACACAGGCTATTGTCCAAATGTCAGTTTGGTGGTTGTGAAATGAACATGGGTTGCCATTGGAGGACAAGAGCACCACATGCTTATCAACACGGTTGCTCGGCACAAGCCAACACCGACTATTTGCCTAGGAATATTCCTGTGCATGGAAGCACTCCAGTGGATCACCCCATACGTGGCGTTTGAGTGGATGTTTCACGGAGACTTGCAAAACTGGGCTCCAGAGTCTAAACCATAAGAAGCGTGTCCGCACCCGTCTGCTACGCGAGAACGCAGCAGACATCTCCGTTTGTATCTCGTAAACCGCGGTGCTATCTCAAAATGTGCGACATCGTCTTTTTTATCCGGCGTCGCGTTGGCGCATCATGTCCAGCTACCGAACAAGACCTAGTTATCGATGCGGCATTTCCCGGTGCAATCACGACGCCCACCGGGTCTCACATCACGTCGATTGGCCCACAATGGGCGGGTAGACTCGTCCGGGTAAACCGGCGGCGGGGATCAAGCCAAGGGTGAACATGCGTCGGTGCGTCTCTTGTTTTACGTCCCGCTTTCGGGTCGGTCGGACGAATTGAGAAAGTTGAAGGGGCGCGCGGGCGCATGTCTGTGCCTTGCGCGTCGTTTATCCGAACGGTGTGTTTTTTACTTTTTTTTTTTTTTTTCACTTTTTTTGGGGCGGCCTCGATCTTTTGGGGGGATGGTTTTTGGCGACGGGCAGACGTGGATTGGCACACCTGATGATGATGGACTTGTAGGTGACTGTATATGAAGTGCCAAGGTGATTGTCTGTCACTCAGGAGCTAGGTCTATGCTGGGACACGTCCGTGAAGAAAGACCTGCTGCGTATATGCGTCTCATTTACGTCGAATTGGACAGGCACTAGGCATGGTCAAAAGTTGTCCTTGCAGATGTGGCTGGAACTCGATGTGGCTGCCATCGGCCCCAGCAGCACTGGCAGTCTAGACATGCGGCTGCCCCAGAAAAATAAGAAAAACTCTCCTCATTCCTGTGTTTCTTTTTTCGTACCCTTGAACGTTTAAGCAGATCCGGGACTGGGCGGCGTCGTGTTCAATATGTCTAGTTTGGATCCAGGCCCGTCGTCTAATTCTCTCTTGTTTTTTTTTACACAATTTTTTGATCATATCAACGACCTCCTGGTGCACCCACTATTATCATTTCTGTGGTTGTCACCGGGATGGCTGATCGGAACCTCAGCGGCGACATATGAGAAGACCTGGCACGCCCTTTGCGCGCGTCTGCCTTGGATCCAAGGTTTCATACTGGATCTATCCTAGGGCGTACTCCCACACCCGAATCCAGGGTTTTCTCATCATCAGCCCTGCGAGGCTGCATCTCGTCAGGACATGCAGCCAATATCAAACAAGACGATGTGGTAACCGTTTGATTCCGTCAAGGTGAGAAGACCTGGACCCAGATACTCCACAAGCACGTGTTCATCGTTTGGTTTTTTGAGTACGCTTCTCGTATTCCATCCCTTGGTTCCGAAAAACCTGTGGTCCACTACAAGTGATACAATGTGTTCCGGTATCGGAGCTCGTTCGCAATCCGGGTTGGCGCCACACCTTATCATATCTAAGCGAGCACTTCCCCCACACGCATATATACAATGGTTCATTTCAGCACGTTCCACTCGTTCTTCACCGGTTACTCGCGCGTACGGTTATCCGCTTGTCGTGCGTACCTGACTTGCATCGCACTGCGGACTTGCACGCTCCTTGGTTGGACGTCGTCATCGAGACCTGTGTTTGCACCCACGTTCGCTTCATTCCCGCGCATGGGGCGAGAAAAAGAGTGCCTCGCGGATCCCGCATGGTCACTTATCTCCCTTGGCCGGCGCAATACCGACGTACCAGGTCGACCCTGCTAGGCTGTGCCGCTCCTGTACCCCCTCGAACCTGTCCGCGCGCAAGACGTCTGCGGAAAAACACCGCAGGATGGAACTATGCTGTATCCGGAAAGACGACGGAAAACGTTTCGACCTTCTAGGCGTCTGTTCTGTTCGCGCATTGCCCATACCTCGATATAGCGTCTTCTTTTACACGGCTTGTTGGACACCCACATCGACGTCCGAGCGATGTTGCAAATGGTGTGTTCCTGTGACGTATCGGTATGGTGCCATCTGTGCATATGTGCGCCTCAACCCCGCCTTTCACAGCTGGACGGATGTGAAAGGAGATGGTGACGCATCAGCTCGTATCTGGTATACCCTTGTTGTAATCACCTCGCGGACGCCGCGTGCCTGGCCTTTTTGAGTGGGGACGAGGGTTGGCACATGCGGTCCTACTGCGCACGGCCGAGGTGGAGAGTTGTGCGTTCATGATTGGCAGTGATCGATATCGTTTGACAGGCGACGCTGACATTGGCATTGGCGAGCGAGTGGGTTCTGGAGATGACATCAGAAAGACATGACGTCCGTATGCTGTGCCGACGACACCGATGACGTTGATGGCGGCCACTGCGGTCTCTCCTTGCTTTGACCAAGGCGTTTATGAATCACGTTTGTGAGATAGGGGATGGCATTGTTCCGTTGGATGGATTTGGCGACGGTACAAGTATTGACCCTCGCTTTGGTAAATGAAGGAAAGACGGGTAGATGACGTGAGTGTATTTCGGGTGGTGGCGAAGTCCGATGGTGCCTATCTTATCAGTAGATGAGATACAACGGGGTATACCGCTGTTGGAGGCGTAGGGCCTATCTGCATCTGTCAACGTCGTGCTGGAAGTGTGATCAGATATGGCACATGGGTGGGTATGGTGGCAGGTTAGGAGACTGAGCCATCCTAGCTCAACGTGAGAGAGATTCCGAGGGTCGCTCAAAACGGTTGGGTCTAGAACGGTATCAAAGAGGAGATGGGACTGCTTCTAGCCATGGGCGTGTGACTTGGCCGTCCTTCCAGTGGCGGGCATCTCACGTTTTGGACTGCGTGGCGTCGAATGTGGGCTGCTCGCATTCCGTGGAACGCCCCATCTGGAGCGCATTCCGAACACGGGTCTCACCGAGCGAGAGAGGCGTAGGAGATGTTTCATTTGAGTGACGGCATTTTCGGACGGCTGCTATTATCTGTGTCTGTGTATGCCTGATCCTTGTCGTGTTGCGTTTCCGTCCCCGCGGTGTGGGGATGATACAGCTGGCTTATCAGATAAGTGGGATGAGTCAGCAGCGTGTCCTATTTTAGATGGTCTGCAGACGTGGCAGACGATCCATCGTGCACATCAACACGCGACAGTCTTTTCTTTTCCTTGGCGAGTGCGCATCATGTGGATTCCTGACCACATTGGACATGGGCATTGCTCACTCTGATAGACGTGCATGGTGGAAAGTCGCTTGTACATATTCTTGGCTGCGCTCGAGTTGATGATGATCCGGAGCGGGAATGTGTATGGTTGTTTCCGAAGGTCCGTCGTCTCTTGTGCGTCCGTGTTTTCCAATGGTTTTTGCTCAGGTACATGCTTGCGGTGGGCGCGTCTACCTGCTCGACGTGTGTGATGTGACTTGTTACCACCATTGGGACCTTCTCATCGTCTGGTAAGACATTGGTATTATGGCTCAATCACATTTGGATCAGAACTACTCGCGAGTCGTGTGTAGAACAAGACATTGAAGGATCATGTCTTTTGGAGATGATGACTAGCAAGTATGTTAGGCATGGATGATTGTTCCTGGCCTAATCGCAGAATTGCGACGATCATCCACTTTATCTGCCTAAATCTTAGCCTCCAGAATGATGGTTATTCGCGAACAAATCACAAAACTCTATTTCGTCGGATAAGTTGGGTATGGAAAATGGTCAGTATAAAAGGAAAGCATTGTCTTTGCTAAACAAGGACAGATAACTGTGAATGAAATCAATTCAATTGAGCGTCACTGTGCTTAGAGTTTTGCCTCTCGCAATGAAGCTCATGGAAGGAGAACAGAGGGTGGTACACGTCTTTGGCATCTCGTTCCACATGCTGCGAATCAACAAGTACGCGTGCACGGAGGATCGCAGAGCGCCTCGTGAACATTCCATTGGTACCACCAGAAATGAATAACAAGTCCTTGAGTTTCAGGTAATTGTCCCTTTCCACAACTCAAGCGACCGCAAAGGATACTCACAACTTGGCTGGCAAAAGATCAAAGCCAAAGGTATTTGCATCCCTAAATTTAATTCAATCTACAGTACCGAGCAGGAGGCTTTCCATCCAATTGCGGTCGTAGGATTGGGTGGCTTGTTCCGGACATGGCAAGTTGTTCTTCAATCATGTTGTTTCGTTTTGCTAAATGCTTGATGCTTCCAATGTAGTTGGGAGTGTCATCGGGGTTGTTCTCAGCGATACCATCATTAATGTCATGGATGCCCTTGTTCTCATCGTAGTGCTCGGAGCTGGAGATGATCTTCATCTTGATGACTTCTTCAGCAGTGGGCATGGGGACGTCGGTGTCTTGGAGGGTGGAGAAGACCGTGCCGATGGGCATGAAACCGGTCTACGTGCACGGCATATCAAAAAAACGAGAGGCGACGAACAAGGATGGTTTGCACTTACGACGCGTCCGTCGATTATGTCGATGGGGACGACGTTGTTGGTGATCTGGTCACTAACAACCGCACGTCTTCTCTCCGTGTTGATGGTGAACTCCTTGTCAAGACGGACGATGGCGTCGCGAAGTTGCTTCCTAGAGATCGTCAGGCCCTCAACGACGACGTCCACGTCCTAATGCCCGGTTGTCAATAATCGAGTTCTGCAGCGTAATAGATCGATGGTGCTCACGCTGGTGTTGCGGTAACCTTTTTCCTGCATGAATAAACCGCCGGCGACGGTGACCGTGGTGTTTTTGGCATTCTTGCCGAGCACAGTGCGCATGGCAGCCCAGAATGGGACGAGAGCGCGAAGTAAGTGAGACATAGGGCATTTGCAGGTCTAGAGAGGCAGCAGGGCAAAGGGCCCTCACTACCGATAGCAGTAATGTCCTACATAGTGTATAGACATCCGTAGTGGAAGACACGAACTGCATGAACTTCGATGAACAGTACTTGCGTAGTGTATGTAAGTACTAAGTGGGTGTCGCAGAGAAAACTGTTTTGCCGCGTGTCTAATTAAATCAGCAGTGGTTTACCTTGCTTCCATCGTGAGTCCGACCCGTGTTGCCTGTGCCTGTTTGAAAGGGGCATGTCACAAAACTGCTAAGAAGCTACAATAAAACTTGCCTCGTGAATCGTATTGGCATCGCATGACCAGCGCGGGTATCACCTCTATTCAGAGGCCATAAAGGGGGCAGACATACGACGTCCCACAATGGGTGGGTATAAATTGTGAGTGCCATATGGTCACCAAACAAGTCCCATGATGTGCGTATCTTATCAGTAGTGAGTATCGCATCGGGAACGATCTCCTGATACGGGAATCATTCATGTGGATGGCAGGCGGGTAATCAATGGTGCTCGAATGTTTGAGAACGAGGTTCACTCGTGCATCGATGGATGCTGCTGGAACTGCGTTTGAAAGGTAACGAACCTACCAAGGTGAGCCAAATTCAGCCATTTTTCTTCGGGGCGCAATATGGTATTCAGTACATGCTGCTTCTTTGTATTCTCATAGTCTGTGTTGAATGATGCATCCTTGTTGGCGTACTGTCTTGCCATCGAATCAACAGAGAGGTTTGGCTGACATAGAGGATGGATTATCTAACAAGTTTTTGTCATGATGAATAAGCAGACTTTTGTCAGTTCATTCCATTTTAAATTCTCTAAAGCAGAATCACATCCAAATGACGACGTCGACGCTGATCATACGCATCAATATCTTTCAACGCATTAGCGCGCACCTTGACCGAATGCTTTTTTGTCGCAAATCGGTTGTAACAGCGCGGTACGTGTCTTTATAGATCAGTACTATAGCTTGATCGATCGCAATGTCACGGACGTGCGATCGACCGGTCCTCAGATCATTCAAGATATTCAAAAAGCTGACTGAGCGATCTTTCTTGTCGCAGTGCGAATGAACGCACGTGAGACGTTTCAACGAAGTACACATTGAAGAAGCCGTACTATATGAGCTCCGACCAGCAGGGCCAGTACTGCTAGCGCTCACATCTACCTAGTTGGCTTTCGGCAAGACGGCACAGATCCCTTTAAAGGGCAGAGCACACCTGACGGCATCCGTCCCTTCCTTTCCACTCTCATGGCGACGACGCAGGCCGACGCGCGCGTCGAAAAGGAAAGGGCACCTCCAGGTGCCTCTTGGAGAGACAAGGAAGAACATGTGTTGCCCAAGAACCGGTTGGGAATCGTCTTCTTTGGCCTAATGTGCTCCATCTTTCTAGCAGCACTTGACCAGGTGCGTCTGGAAATGCCTCACCTGGGCGTGTTTTCTGACGGTGTTCGTGACAGACGATCGTTGCAACCGCACTCCCGACGATTGTACGTGATCTCGGCGGTGGAAACAACTATGGTTGGGTTGGAAGGTGTGTATGCGTCCGTTCATCAATGATTTTGCTCAACGCGAGGGTAAATGAAGCGCATACATGCTCGCCGCGGGTGCCTTTGGCCCGCTGTACGGAAAACTGTCCGACATGTTTGGTGGGACACGACGCCACATGACATCGTACCCCTGATTTCTGACAAACGGTCTCAGGGCGCAAGCCAATTCTCTACTCATCTATTCTTATTTTCTTAGTGAGTTTTCGGGTCTGTACGTACCCCAGGCACCCCTTTGACCTTTTGTCAGTTTGGATCTGCAATGTGCGGGGCTGCTCAAAGCATGACATGGTTAATCGTGTGTAGAGCAGTACAGGGAATCGGAGGTGGTGGAATCATTCAGCTCGTGGTGATCACCATGTCAGATATCGTCTCATTGAAAGAGTGCGTGGTTGTGCCTCGACTTACCCGTGTTGTTAACGACAGTGCCAGCCGTGGAAAATATGGTGGGATCATGGGTGCTACATATGGCATTGCAAGGTAAAATCTTTCCCATGTCGGCCATGTCTCTTTAATGAAGACCGTTATACCAGCGTTGTAGGACCGCTCCTCGGCGGTGTGAGTTTCGCGTTGTCATACACAATGTTGGGTGCTCAACTTTTGAATTACAAGGTATTTGCAGATCACGTCTCTTGGAGGTGGTGTTTCTTCATCAACTTGTGCGCCGTTAATGCTCTTCTGGACCTATTTTGGGACTGACAACTGTCTCCAGGCCTACTGGCGGAATTGCGACGATCATCCTCTTCATATTCCTCAATCTTAACCCCCATAAAAGACTACCCATCCGTGACCAAATTGCCGAACTCGATTTCATCGGACTCGTTTGCTTTGTTGGAGGTGTCGTGAGTTTGCTGATCGGCTTTGACTTTAGTCAGTCAAGCTGTGCGTATCCGTTGCTGCATCTCGTGTTGTGAGGCGGTGAATGATCTGCCGTTTCAAGGGTCGGATGCCAAGACGATTGTGCCTCTTGTTATCGGAGTCATTTTGCTCGTTTCTGGTGGTATCAATGAAACATTTACGAAGCGCTCTGCGATTCTTCCAGGACGTTTGTTCAAGGTGAGCCTTTGTGCCCGTTAATCCACAGCGTATTTAGCGAGAAAGCAAAGACGCGTACCACTGCCATCATCCTCGTTTCTGTCTTCCTTCATGCCATCATCTTTTTTGGAATTTCGTAGTGAGTGATGTAAACGCAAGTGTTATGACATTCAACTGAATCGATTCTCGCTGATAGTTTTTTGCCCTTGTTCTACCAAGGTTGACCATTTCATTGCTCATTGGCACGAGAGTTGACTCTTTCTCTAGTACTCGGCGCCTCGGCCACTGGTGCTGGAATCAAGTATGCAGTTTACTTCTTCTCTTTGTCGGCTAATTGGTATATATAGGATGCTCTCCTTCTCTCTCGTGGCTTCTGTGATGTCCATAGTTTCCGGATTTGTACTTTCGAAAACAGGACGATACCGTCCTATTATGTGGGTGGCGTACGTCTTATCAACCCTTGGTGTGGGTCTCATGATCATGCTGGACTATACATCGAGCCTGTTTGTATTTTCCAACCATGAGCGATATTCGTTTATACTCATCTAATTTGCAGTGCTGAGCAGGAAATTTTCCCTATGATTGCAGCCCTAGGTCTGGGTTGTTTGTTCCAGACACCGTTGATTGCTCTTCAAGCCGCAATGCCGCTGAAGGACATGGCTACAGCCTCGTGCGGCTTCACGTTCCTCCGGTAGGCTGACAAGCGTCATGTGGTGCCCTTGTGCTCATTCAATGTTTTCAGAATCGTTGGAGGTGCTGTCGGGATTGCTGTTGGCGAGACCATTATCACGAGCGTTCTTCCTCAAAAACTCGCGGGTATTCCTAATCTTGCCAGTCTCGGTCTTGGCACTACAGCCGCTGATCTAAATAACAACGTTGGCATGGTCCATCTGATTCCTGTAAGTGATTGTATTTCCTTTTCTTTTCAAGACCTGTGAAATGTCTCTAGGATGTTACCGTTCGTGATGCTGTATTGCACGCATGGTCGCAAGCAATCAGCATGATATGGACCGTGTGCACGCCCATGGCTGGATTCGTACTGATTTTGACATTGTTCTTGCGCGAGTATTCGCTTGAGCGCAAGATCATCCAGAGTGGGAAGACGCCTAAAGACCTCGA
>JBBPTN010000215.1:17925-31161 GCA_038094075.1 Xerocomus spinulosus | reverse complement strand
TGCATCGAAGGATTCAGTGGACCCTGGACTCAGTCAAGGTTGGTCATATTTCGTCGAAGAACAACCTTACAAGAACTATCTACGTGGCCATGTCAATACCTGCCAAGAGGTAAGCACTAGTGGAAGCGTGGTAATAATATTGTTTGATGATTCTTATAGCGGAGCACATGCGTCAGCCATGATGCAGTTAACGCGGCCGACACGAAGTCTTCAGAAGGCTTGGCGGCCACTGGAAGCGGGACCATCGACTGTGCATGACATGGAATGAAACTCCCGGCAGGCATGGGAGACCTACAAAAGGGCGAAAGGTCCGTGTTTCTGTCTTAGGTTACTATCTCTGCTAATAGAACAGATATGTTAACATGGACTACTTATTCTTTTCTGCCCTGAGGGGTACTTCTGCCAAGGTCATCAATGTCTCGTATGACATTGCGTGTCAGTGGCATCGCCACCTGTGGGATAGGATGAAGACTTTGCCTTCTGACATGCACCTTCCTTGTCCCGAAGTTCCATCTCCCCACTCACATAGCTGAATGTCAATGGAAGTTTTCGTTTAACTTTATCAAAGGTGTCGGGCGCACGGATGGTGAGGCACCAGAGCGTGGTTGGGCAAATCTCAACGCAGTCGCATCAAGTACGAAAGAGATGGGACCTGGTCATCGGCGTGACACATTGGATGATATTGTGGGCGATAGCAATTGGAAAAAGCTTGTTGGATTTGGTGAGTTCACTTCTCATTAAGCGAGGTCTTTCGATAAATTGCTGATGTGTATACAGGTGAATCCCTTCTCCATAAACTAAAAGACACCGTCCCAGAAAGGAACGAACACCTAGACGATTTGCATGAGTTTGAGAACTCACTATCTACTGGGTACGCATCTCAGCTCGTCCGGTGGAAGAAGGACATCGAAGAGTGGGAGAATGATACGTCTAAACCGAATCCATTTGAAGTCAAGTCTCAATGTAAGTATTATCGAGCCTTGTATTCGTGTTTGAGTCTAACACTATTCTCAGCAATCACGCAAGCTAGCATCCGATTGCAACTTGCTCGGGACGAGGCTAAGGAGGCTAGCGAAATCGTTACTCCACCCGTCCACTCCAATATCTCTCCCAGCATCTTAATCAGCACCGGGATTGATCTTGAGGACCAACAGTGAGAATATCGCTATTTTCTGAAGTTATATTGATCTATTTAAGGTGGCACCTTCGCATGGAAAGTGAGAAAATCGGTCCACATGCCACGGATCAACAGAAAACATCTTTCCAATTGCGTGCGAATGCTCTGCAGCAGCGCATTGATGCATGGACCACTGTGCAAATGCTGTACATTCCTGGGGTCGCCACTTTGTGGGCTGAGGACGTACTCAAGGTCGAGACGACAGTCCGGGATCCCCAAGACATTCCACTTTGAATGCCATCTGCCCTATCCCGCCGAGTTGTATGTGATACAAAACTTGAAGAAATGGAGTGGAAACTTCAGACAGGACAAGCACACGATGCCCTCAATGAACTGCGTCAGGCGCTACGTTCTCGCTCATATATGTTACACTTCAAGGATAGATTCTTGCGCGGCCAAGGTGCCAATACCCGTGCACGCAATTCCCTCAAAGCAGTAGATGCTAAGGTAGACGCCAGTGCTGCTAAGTATCACACAGCGTATGGTGCGTTGTCATCACTATCTCCATTACTCCTTAAGTCTGGGTGGAAAAAGACGCTACGACCTCTTGAAACTCAAGATATCCGTTCCATGACGGACAGTACGGGTGACCGGCACAGTGAAGGTCGCCGGCGACTTTCTTGGATCTGGCTGTCATGCGATTACCAAGAGGATGCGACGGGGAATGATGAGGATGAGCAACTTGAAGATGGTACGCAATTTTTACTATCAGCTTACCTCTCTGACTGTCTTACCGCCGTGGTTTAGCTATTCGCCTTGAGTGGTGCAAGGCTCGCACACGAGCATGTCGATGGGCGGAGGAGGTCGAGCTTTTGTTGGAAGAACAACGACGGGTGCTCCAGTTTCTTCGTTGGCAGTCAAGGTGGTGGCTGGATCGGCAAAGTGTCATTACTACTAATGACCCTGCCCTGGAGGAGGGACTGAAAGCATATGCCATGCGACAGGCAGCTCTGAGGGTCGATTTAGAGAAATGCTTCCTGCACCTCTGGCGATATGTGCCAACATTTGTGGAACTGGCGGGCGTTGATAATGGGTCCGAGTCCCTGGCTAGTACTACATTAGGCTAGATTCCGTTGTCATGTAAATCATTGTATGCTTCTCGAATCTCAAAGGTTAACTACAGTGACAGTGTATTTACTCCCGTGGTTACCATGGATCAAAGTACTCTGCAAATCCTTGTGTATTGCATAAAGGGTGTTGATTCAACTCAGCGGTGAGTACGTGCAACGACCAAAATTCGTCAGTACCACCAATGGCCTCCCGAAACGCTAACCACAATGCTAATGACGAACGTATTGTCGAGGTCTTTGTCTCTCAGAGCATCTATGTTCACACCATGTCTCTGACATGTGCCTATGGTGACGGGGCTCCAGTGGTAAGTGGCTGTAACATAAGGATGCCACCAGATTTAACTAAAGTACTTTCAGAAGACATTCCGAGTGCATATTGCGCCGAGTCGTGCACAGTTACTCGAGCACAGGGATGAACCCGTGGACGCCCAAGTCACTGAAGACGAGACTACGGATGTCAAGTCCAAGTCTGAACCCGTGGACTCGGACACCCCCGTTCAGAATGAACCTGTGGGTGTCCAAGTCAAGGATGAGCTTACGGATGTCAAGATTGAGCCTATGGACGTCAAGATTGAGCCCATGGGTGTCAAGAGTGAGCCTCCGGATGTCAAGATTGACACGCCTCTCATGGTGAGTGCCATGTTTCTCTTGGAGTGCGCCACTGGTTTAACCGCTGGATCTTTGAGCAGCATAATGGACCCTACCTGAAAAAAAGGAAGCACATGCCCAACGTACCTCAAGGGAGCAACGGCAGACGAAGGTGCATTGCTGTCTCTACGGTGGGTGCTGTTGAGCCGTCGATTTCAGACTCTCCTTGACACGGTATCTAACAGCCCACTAATCTTGCTGCGAACACGACTCCTCGACTGGACAACCTTCCCAACATCAGCAGCGCCATACAAAGACGAAACGACTTTTTAGCGCGTAGTCGGTTCTGGCAGCCCTCCACGGAGTAGTAATCGCGATTCACATGTAAGAAATAATGGAATGACATTTATTGGCCACTACAATGTTGCGGTAACCGTTGATTACAAAGTGGTGGTAATGATTGTTGCAAGACGTGAGTATGTTGCAATACAAGTCACACACCGTCCTGCAACTCGACGGCAGTGCTTGAGTTTGTTGCAAAACAGTATTTGTAAAGGGAGCGGAGTAGGGACGCGGGACCATGCACCAGTGTGTGTTGCAAGACAGAATAGATGTGATGCGACTTGCAATACGAGTTGGATCGGGCGGGTGATGCAAGACGGCGTTGTGACTTGCAAGACGGATCGCATGAATCGCATGCAATGCGCTGTGTGATCTCCTTTCACTTTCATGCAGACCGGTGCCAAGTGGAGGAAATGGTCAGAGCACCTGGATAATGACGGTGCAGCGCAAAGATGAGCTTCGGGCAAACGGTGAGGACATAATTGCAGGCGTGTGGGAAATCACCAGGTCTTGCAATAAGACGAGGGCGAGAGGAAAATCGCGGCGGCTCTTGCAAGAATCTTGGAGTGAACAGCGAGGGCGGGAGTAGCGGGCGCGTGAGAAATTACCAGGTCTTGCAATAAGACGAGGGCGGGAGGTGGCTCTTGCAATACGATGAGGAGCGAGCTGTCTTGCAATCATACACGAGTATCAGAATCTTGCAATGTGGGCGCAGCAATGGCAGACAAACTAAACTTGTAAGACTTTGTGCAAAACTAGGTATCTACAGTCTTAAGTAGTTTTGCAACAACGACCCAGAATGTGGTGCGTTCTATACATTTAGCAAAAAATGCTCGCGTTGAACGTATGTCGGGACACCATTCCACTTTCCCCTTTCAGTCTCGGCATGTCGTTGTGCAACTGACAACCGAGCCCACTGACTCTACTGGTCACTTTCTTGATTGAACGTGCCTTGGGACGTGTGGCATCCTGCCACTTTGGATTACTATTCCACGCGATACCACTATCCTCAGTCTTCTGTTTCATGTCCCTCTATTTCCGTCTCATGATTACCTCCATGCCCGATTCGAAACGTTTGGGAAAGTTCCACACCGGATTATTGGGAGGCTGCGCGAGCGCTAGGGATTATGGGCTTGGACATGTGTCATTCGTCCATGTGGGTATCTATGGGTTGTCTGTCACGCGAGCACCCACGCGCTCCTGCCTGGGCCCTTTTAGAAGTACCCTCAGTTTTAGCGCAATCGGAGGTCGTCGTCATTATCGGGGATAAAGAAGCGGTGAGGATGCTTCGTTACACCAAGATTGGCTGCGCAGTTGACTCGATGACCCTGTTTCTTTCAGCTTTGTTCTCGGTTGATGTCATATCCAACGCTGATCGCTGATCGATTGATCATCCCTTGGCTAATGCAACCTAGCAACCGAGCTTCTACAAGGTAACGTTTTCTTGGAAATGACGTTTAAGACGGTACTTATTCCGTCATAGCTCAGTGGATTAGCGACGCTTTGGAATCGTATAACCAATGCGCCGCAAACCGAATCTGTCGTGAAGCCTAGGCTTACTTTACGAATTTGGACGAGGTCATGGATGAAACCACCTGGATTACTACCAGTTACATCCTTTTTTTCTTTGACCTAATCCTTATTTCCAGATGCATTTCGATAACCGGATGCAAACTTCACCTGACGTGTGGATCGGCTGATTTGCATATTGTCTTTGACGCCTGTCGGGCAACACATGCGACACTGTCGCGCGTGCTGACAGGTCTCGGGATCTTGCGGACGCCCGCTCGAACGTCAAGCACAGCCTGTGACGCGATGACAAGGGCAGGTGCCAAACGCAGCCACGGCGCTCTTGAAAACCTGGACCGAGGTTGGGCAGCCGATCGCTCGCCGTCAGCGCAGACGCGTACGTTGGCTTGTGAATGGGCAGTGTTCCATGTTTGCACATTGCGCAGTCCATCATTTCAGCCGCAGCACGTTCCTAATTGACGCCTATGACTCGGTCTATGAAACAGTCTTCTTCGACGCACTCGGGTCGGTATGTGAAGGATACTGTCATGTCTGACGCGGATCTAATAAACGGTCAAGACAGGTCATTGACATCTGCCACGCGTGTTCTCAAGGCTCCAAAAACAAGACGTTGGACGGAGACAACTGTCACTGTGTCAGTGCATGTCCAAGTCCCGGGCCGCGCCACACGTGTCGACATGCCCATTGACAAGATGAGATGCCATCTCCGCACCCCATACATCCATATTTGATTTGGACCATATTCACGCGTTCACATCTGATCTCCACCATGTCTCCCTCTGATTATCTATCAATGTCTCGTTCAAGAACGGACACATTCGCACGGGGTGTCATCCGATGATAGACCGGCAACGGACGATAAGCAGACCATGATATCGATCGCACTTGTTTAGCCACGATGTCAACCCCTCGAGGCACGCGCCAAGGCCAAAGGAAGGAAAATGAGGACAGGAGCAGGCCCTGGCGACCACATCCGCCCCCTGTTTGGTGTACTGCCATTGCATGCGGAAACCTGTCCTGCCCTGACAGAAAGGGGCAGCATCCAAGGTCGAGGCTACGTCCGGGTCCTTTCGACAAGGTTCCGTCGTGTTTGGTCGGTCCAGACTCTTTCACGTATACAGCGATCTACGCTGCGCAGCTTCTCCACTTCACAAGGCACATATCCGCACCATCTCCAGGCCAAATAGACGTTCCGCTACATTTGGTAGGTGCCCTGTCGTTGGGCCGCCTTGAACGCTTTGGCGATACAGCTGTCGCGTCTAGTTCATCCAACAACGGATGCTACATCAGGACTTGGCATCGCATCGCATTATCGATTCGACTGCCTTGGAGAGCTAGAGGGAGCCGTTTTTGGGTCGGCGGAACGCTGTTTATCTTACTCCTGATGGTCACGTTGATCGGTTTGGTCGTTTGGTCGACCTTGGCATCCCCTTGGGGTATCGTTTGGAACACGTCGGCAACCTCTACGATTTGTCTCACACTCATCTAGACTGTCTCGGATAACCTGCCGACATGAAGAAGGCCATCTCAGGATGCTGTTCGGCTTCACCGTGATAGTCACTCCGACAGACCCGGCCGTTTGATCAACCTTGATAACCTGTTTCGAGAGCCTTGGGAAGAACTGGTGACCTGGAGGATGCAGATGTCGATCCATTAGCATGTCCCCTGGCTATTTGGGCACCCTTGGCGACTCTTGCTCTGCACCCTTTGAACGCTTTGGAGACCCGTGCGACTTGGAGGAGGAGGCAACAAACTGATCCCCAAAAGTTTCCCTGATAAGCCGACCGTACGGAGGGCTGAGCCACCTAAAGAAAGGTGACCAGACGTTGTTCGCCTCGCCTCTAACGACTGGCCCAGGCGCTCGAACAGCCTCTTGAAAAGTCTCGTTTGGGGCGCCTCAAAAGGCCAGGAAACGATACCGAAACAACGGCACGTCATTTAGCTGGCGACCAATCACCCGAGGATCCTCGTGATGACGCGCTTGGGAACTTGAGTCGATCCATGACATGACCCCCTGACGGTCACCCTCGCAACTCCTGGCTACCTTGACGCCACCCTGACCGAGTCACCTCGGTATCGCCTAGGAGAGATGAATGGCCTAGAGGATGACCGTGTTCAGGTCGTCTGCACGACTTGGCATCCCTTTTTCAGCATCGCCGAGTGTCTCTGGAGACTGGCACCCACACGATGGCTCGTTTGGAGTGCCCCTGGGAGTGGGTCCCAGAGGCAGCGACATGCTGTTCTCGCACTTGCAGAACAAGCGCGTGCGTGTGATCACCACTAAAAGGCCCTCTTTCCATCAAGCGCGTTCATGCCCAGTGGTGAACGAATCCTCCTCCAGAGAACGCCGTCCACGACGTGCGGCTGGATCGGTAGTCATCCCTTGTGCTGGTGCATCGTGGACACGTCCAACGTCACCCTTGACATTCGTTCTCTCCACGAGACAAGAAAAGGAGGCGCCCGTGAAGGTGTGTAATGACACGTGCTGGCTTTCTCGGTGCCCTCTTCACGACGTGACGCGACTCGTTCACCGAGCAGCGTTTTGGGGGTCTCGTCACGCCAACACAGATATGCACCCCTCACAGGACGATAACGGAACGCGCCACAACAGCCACCACCGACCTGCCATTTCATAGGACGCACGCCTCACGGCGACACGTGTTTGAAAGAGGCCGCTCAAGAGTCCACAAGGACGTGTGTTCACGAGTGAGATATAGGACCACGTATCCAACGCAGATCGCTGATATGACAAGCCTGGCAACCGACCCACGACGGCGTCTGTCATTTGGTGGACACGTCGATCGGCCGATCCGCGTATGGTGGTGGACGCGTACGTTGTGGTCGTCTACACTGCCTGTCTTGTTGACCGCACGTTTTGCTATGAAACCACACTCTAGAATGCAGCACAGCTCGAGGCGATCCCGTAGAGGCCTCTGTCCGTCTGCGCCACACAGGACACGTTCACACGGAGACTCGAAAAATGGATCGGCAACGGAGACTACGGCATCGATCGCCCTTGAGAACGCACAAAGGTGGGGAGCTGTGGCGACAATAGGGAGAGAATGCAAAAAAGAGGGCCCTTGTCTTGTCATACAGGTTGCCGAGCGCCTCCATTTCATCTCTCCGCTCTCTCAATAAAAGAGGATGATAATAAGGATGACAATAAAGAAGACGGATCACGCATCGACCCGCATCATGATCGGCCCGCAGCGCTCGGTTGTCTGAGACGATCCGGGTAGCAACCATCGCAACGACGGGAATGTGTGGGTGCCCAATGTGTCAGGCACGGGTGATTGAGATGCCACTTTGTATGTGCATTGCTGTCGTGTGGGGATATTGCAACGCTATGCGGGGTTAGACAGTCATAATGCATGACAGGGCACTCCTTGCTCAACCAGGAACCCAAGGATGCTGGTGTGATGAAAAGGGTGTATACGGGCTGGCGTCGCCGGTGATGAAGCCTGAGGGATGATCCGAATGCTTGTTCAATGGGCGCATTCATAGCGGACAGGATGCGCGCTGCCGCTATATCACCCCATGTCTCCGTTTATAATAAAAGAGAGCGGATCCGTCCTGTATGTTTTTGCTTCATAGCCCATGATCCGCGTCCCGCTTCCGATGGCTGTGTATCTTTCTGTACGAGTTGGCGAGTGGAAAGGTTGCGAGGCACAAGGAGGACAATATCGCTCTTGATGGGTGACGGTATGCCAAGGGTACCGACGTCGATGGGAACAACGTTGGTCAGCATATACGCGGGATATCGCTGCCCTGCTAATCAATCATTGCCAATGATCTCCATACGCCACGTCCTGTCGTGAATTGGGTTCCACCAAGTGGAACCATGCTATATGCATTCCATCCACAGCTCGTTGGTATTCAGTGGGCCCTGGCAGCAGAACCATGCTGTACCATACCATATAATCTTTCTCGAGACAAAAAAACAGGGTCGAGACAGCGTGGGTACCCTAGTCGGTGTCCACGATAGCGCATGTCTTGACCCGGCAACGAGTCGCTGATTGGCATTGAGCAGCATAAAACAACAAACGAAACGGTCCTCACCCCTCCGACGCGTCCGGGAAGAGAGAACAGGAGGTGCCACCAACGAATCCTCCTCCGCCAATGCCACGCGCGTGTTGGCAGTGGCGACTCTCTCCAAGGCTGTGCACTGTGATGGTCCGTATACACGCTCCAGACGCGCCAATGCACGTGCGAGTACGCTGCAGATCGAGATGAGAACGGAGGCGGGGTGTTTCGGAGACGTACGTGGGCTGAACAGCGCCGTTGACGGCGAGCAGGCTAATGACGTCCTCCCAGTTCATCGGCCACACCCTGTTCTGCATACTCCCCGGCGCCGAGGGTCGCTGATCCGCCAAGAGGTGCAACACACTCACGAGGACGGCGGCGGTGTGGAGGACGAGCGTGTTGGCCGTGGTCGACGGCATCCCATCGAGATCTGGGCAGAGGACGGAGGCGCCGAGGTGCTCAATCTCGTCTGCGAGCGACCACTCTGGGACGGGGCAGTCGACGAGCGGCCATTGTGTCCACCCGTCCTTGTTCTCCTTGGCGGTGTCGCGGACGAGGTGGGCGGTGATGTCGAGCGTGCGCGCTGTACGTAGCGCACGGACCAGGTTGGTATGCTCGGTGAGCTCGGCGTGTAGGGCGGCGGGCACATGTCGGCGTTTGGTGGTCATGTGTGTGGGATTGTTTGGTTGCATTTGTGTCTTTGTGACGGCTAGAAGGCGATGATGTCATTCTCTCCTTTGTCCAAAATGTCGCTGCCCGTCGACACGTCCAATCCAGATGTGCAAGCCTTTCTCTCTCTGATTCGGTATATTTCTTTCTGGTGTGTATTCTTTTGCCAACGATTTTTGGTAGACTGCAAGTGTTGACGCCACTGTCGTTGGTGATCAACATTGCCACTGTACTCGTGTGCTCTACCATTGTCAAGCCATCGATAGGTTAAGAGGGGTTTTTTTCGAGTCAAGTGTGTGCTGATCCACCGCAGTTGGCATCATTCGACTCTATCCGACCTCAATCTCACCCAATCCAGCATGGCTCTCTCTCTATGTCATCCTCATCTACCTCTTCCAGGTCGGCTACTGTCTGTTGCTCGTCTTTACTAGGAACGCGGACACAAAGGTGAGTCTGATGACGCCATACGACACGGATCTCACCGATAGGCCACAGAAGGCGCTCGTCAAGGCTGTCGGTCTCTCATTGGTGATTGCGAATTGGACGATGGCGCTATGGGCCATCACATGGGTAGGCTATCGGACACGCGTTCATGCATGCCTGATCCCAGCCAGGTCCTCCGTCTGTTTTTGTACTCGACCATCCTACTCGGCATTCTCTTGCTCTTGTTGATTTACTCCAATATTGCGCTGTTGGTCTATCATGCACCGACGTACGACCGTCCGTTTGATATGGCGCTGATTCATGCACCGCTCCGATTTTTCATGGTCCTCCCTCTCTCCCTCCTCTTTCCCTACTCGCTCTTGTACGTCTTTTTTTCCCCCCAAGAATAAAAGTCGTGATCGTGACATGGACAGTATCACGCTCGGTGGCGACGTGTCTCGCTATGCCTGGCCTGGTTTTGCAGTGGTGATGGCGACGAATGTGCTCAGCCTGGTCGTCATCGTCGTCCGTCGAGACATTATCTGGTCGATCGCTGCCACGTGGATCTGCATCAGTATCTGGACTGCGCCTCCCAAGCCTCTTCCAGTCTTTGTGCGTGTCCCACTCGCGTATGTCCGTACGCTCACCCGTCCTAGGTCCCGGTCGTGGTCTTTACAGCGCTCCATCCGATCGCACTCGTGTCGGTGGTGGTGTATGATCAGTTTGCGAGTCGGGGTCGTATCGCACTGCCCGACGAGGAGGGTCCCACCGAGGTCGACGTTGAGCGTGCGTGGGGTATGTAGACTACAAAAGAGGATCTGTGCACGTGCACAGCCCCGCTGTCCTATCATGATCGCACGTCGTCAGCATGATGAGTGAGATCACGATGGCGACGATCCGCCCAACGCGTGCGCGGAGGCGATCTGGGATTCCTTCCCACGGCTGTATATAGATATAACGATATGTGACGGGGATCCAAAAGAGGATAAGCGCAAATCCCAGTCCGTGGCGGGCGGCGGATTCGCCATAAAAAGGGGCTGCTTATGTCCACGGAGGAAAGGGCCGGATTGGGGATGTGATTTGCCCCAACGCGGAGGAAGGACGAGAAGATCGGCGGATAAGGTCAGATGTACGAAAACGGAAAAAGATCAACACAGGACAATTACGGAAACAAGTCACGCATCTTACGCAAAATGACCCGACGGTCGGGCCAATCCTGTCCCACACTCGACGGCAATCAGATTGAGAGCCGAACCGCAGCGAGTACCCGCGAAGGAGGATTTGCGGAAATGTGATATATAACCCCGTCTGGGTGCCATCCCAAGCCAGCCATGGCCCACCCGTCCCTCCCGAGCATCAGAGACATCTTCCCCGGCCTCTCGCGCACCCTCCTCCCCTCGCCACCCCCCTCCTCCTCGTCCTCAGAGTCTGCAAAGCCACCCAAACAGCCAGGCTACTCGTTCAACGTCCTCCGCGCTGACCCCATCACCGCCTCACTCGAGCACGTCGCCTCGAGCACGACCATCCGCCCCAGGTCTGGCACTGTCCCCGGCATGCACGGTGCAGCGCCCGTCTTTCGTGTCGCAGTCCCCGGCGAACACCGTCCATCGCGCCAGAGACAGCACCGCCCCGTACGCGAGATCCTCCCCGATACCAGAGAACGAGTGCCGCCGTCGATCCCACGTGAAGCCGATCATCTCCGCTCTCCCACCTCGACGATCCTCTCCTTCCCCGTCGCAGAGACAGCGATGATCACACCAGACGGCCGTCGCGTCCACCTGCGCGAACCCCAGGCAGAGGGCAGAGGAAAGAAGCACCAGTGCCCCCATTGTGGAAAACGTTTCAACCGTCCGAGCAGTATGAAAATTCACGTAAACACCCACACGGGCGCAAAACGTACGTGGCGCCTCTTTTTGTTATTATTTATCATCATCATCTGAGGTCGCTTTCGATAGCCTATCGATGTCCATTTCCCGGATGTGGCCGTGAATTCAACGTGAATTCGAATATGCGCCGGCATTGGCGTAATCATTCCCGGAGTGCGCCCATGCGTGTGCCAGATCAGGACATGCGTGGCGTGTACCACCGTGCGCTCATGTCGCCACCCGCGACCAACTCGAGTGTGAGCGAGGGCAATTCGGACGAGGATGTGTATTCGGACGAGGACATTATGGATGTGGAAGAGGCTGATCTCGACAAGCCCTCGCGCGCGTCGAGCGACTCTGTCTGGTCTCGATCGGCATCTCCGGCCCGTGTACCGGCTACGACAGCCTATCCGCCGCTCCACAGACACGTGCCGCAGGATCAGCAGGGACGACACGCACACGCACATGCTGGGGGAGAATACATTTACAGACCCTCGATCGCAGCCTACGCCATTTCATGCACTGATCAGAGGGTCTCGACAGCACTCCGTCCCGCGTTTACGTCGAGCTGTACGCGCGATCGGTATAGGAGAGAGAAGCGGTGATACCTTGCATGATGATATCCTATTTGCATCGCATTCCCTTTTTTGTTTGTTTACGCAAGCCACTATCTTTTTTTTTTGGTTATCGACATGGATGATGATCCGTCCGTTGATGTACGGCAAGTCAGACTGGGGCTAGACGCGGAGGTGTCCGCAGGTATATGGGCGGTCTTGTGATCGCCGATCATGTCGGTCATCACCGTGTCTCATTGCGGCGGTGCCGACCCGCCTTTTTGGGCCACCGCCACCCGACGCATCGAACACGTGCGGGGGTAGAGTGGTCCGAACAGGACGGTGTGGCGCAAACGACGACGACGGCGTGTTCATCCTCGCGTGTAAATGAAAAAGTGGAGGCGAGGATCGTCCAAACACCGAGGGTCGATAACGGCTATTCTTGGACTATCTCTCACGAGCCCTACATCGGGATGCTGGCAGCGCATGCGGCATGGACTCGTAAAAACACGCTGGCCAAAGCCAATCCACGCTGGGCATCCGTGACGAGATCATGAGCCTCTTGCTTCTGGCTGACGCATGCAGATGGCTTGGTGGCTTGGCGTCCTAGAGGTCGCCGTGACTAATTATAGCGTGGTCCGTAGCCCATCCTTACGCCCATCCATCCATGTCGTCTCGGCGGGAACGAAGAGACGAGTGTATCCTCTTCGCTTGCCCATCGGATCATAGCGCGGATCCTGAGATGGGCGGCGCAAGCGACGTAGGTTAGTGTCCACACCTACTCGCTGCACGTGACGCATCACCCGGAGATCACCGTACCACGATGCATCTGCATGCCACCGACGTCTGTGGTCGCCGGTACTGGATGGCGGCCCACGTACGATGCCTCGTCGACAGCACCGAAAAAAAAAAAAAAAAAAAAAAAAGTCGTGAAAGAGGTGCATGGCATCGCCCCCTCGGAGATGCCCCACCCGCGCCAGCTGCCGGATCTCGCC
>JBBPTN010000215.1:0-17915 GCA_038094075.1 Xerocomus spinulosus | reverse complement strand
TGGCCAGTGCGCGCGACGGGCTGCCCGTGTGCGCAGAGCAGCGATGCGACGCCGTTCTCTACGGAAGCGCGTCTCCTATGTGGAGGCAAGACGCCGCTGCGAGGTGTGCACCACACCGCCAAAGAATAAAGAGTTGAATTAAAAATTAAAATGAAGACAACGACGAGCGTACGGCGCGATCCTCGGGCAGCACGCCCGAGAGACATCGATGGGACGAACAGCCTCTGGCGCGTCCGTGGCTATAGTGCGGTGGGGCTGTGTGGTGAATCCATACGGCGTTGGGCAGCGAACGGGACACGGATGGGCCGCAATCGAAACGTCATCGACACCGTGGCGATGGTCCATCGTGCGTTTTGGTAGTCGGATTGCGTGTCTGTGACAAAAAGGATCGATGATGCCAAGGAAAAAAAGAGCGCGGTAGTGGGACGCTTTGGGTGTCGCTTTCGAGTCCTACGCCCAATCGACCGTCCGCTCGAGGATGGTCAACGGTTGGCAGCATGGCCATTTACGTGTTGCCAATCAGGGGTGTATGGTCTGTAAAAGGTGATGAAGAGACACCCAGCTCAACAATTTTGGCAGTGTTGAAGCGCAGTCTGGATAGCATCCGGAACTCGATCGCGTAACAGGAAAGGAGAGGATGCCTATAAAGCACAGTGGTCAGCGCACGCACGTAAAGGAAACGGTTACCCCGAGGATATATCCCGGGCATACTCTGTAAACGATGCCGACCCCGTCTGGCCCAAGTCCTCGAGATGTGGTCGCATCGCGTCGGTCGTGTGTACGTGTGTAAATTCCTAGACCCGTGTCCTTCTCGTTCTTGACCGTGGACTCCACCTCTGGAACGTTGTTCGGTCTACTCATAGACCTGGCCATGATTCACTTCATGATCCATCCTAATGAAGCTGTATGGAGGTAGATCGGCAAGTCCTCGCTATGCACGATTGGCAGGAAGATCGTTGAGAAGCAGACATGCAACTTGAACTACCTGCAGACAAGACATCTTCACGGGGGTGATACGCTGGAACGTCCTCGTTGAAATTCATTATGCATAATTGCGCCGTTCCATTGGCAAGTCTGAAGCGGACATACGCGCGATTGGCAGCATCTAAAAAGTCCAAATGAAAGGAGGCCCATGATATGGCTCAACTACGCCGCCAGCGTAGTTGAGGTCGTCTCTACGGCGTTTGCCGGGGGCGTGCCATTAGTACGACCCTGCGTTTGCTCATCGTTTGGCTTATTCAAATGTAGGCACAAATCCGAATAACGAGGCAGTTCTGAAACACTCGTTCTGAACGAGTCGGTCATCCTGTCTGGAATGGAGCTATCCATGACCACCCTCGGCCCGCTGGTAAGCCTTCCGATACCCAGGACGATTGACCCTGCACTCTTCTCGGATCGAGTGTCCAAGGAGCACAGAGCATGGCTTGCTCGTATGGGAGATCAGGGCCGAGCAATGCCTTTGGGGCCCTTAACACATCACCCTCCTCTTCGGTCTCGGTCGAGAAAACATTCCCGAGCGGTTCAAAGGTGACTTGGCGCCACCCACCGATCAAGACCAAAGGCATGTCTCGCGTACGCGTCGTCGAATCAAACGTCTTGTGACACTCTTTGACAGTAAAAAAAAAAAAAGGGTCGGATGTGTGCGCTCCGCCTTTCGACCATGGGAGCCTCATCTCATCTCAAAGTCGACTCCCGTGCTCTCTCTGGGAGCGTCCCCGCGGCGGGGAAAAACGCCACACCCTGCCAACGCTATCAACACCCCCACGACAAGGCGACGCAGATGCGGTCTAGGAAAACGTCGATGAACGCATATCTGCAGATTCCCGTCGCGGCGCAGCTCCGACAGCGCATCCTGCGCACCCAGTCGCGGAACAGAACACGGATCGCGCCAAAAGCCGTCAGCTTGTGAACGTGCAGGTGCTCGCATTCGACCCGAGGTCTGATTTTGGCGCCCATAGGTCAAACGGGCTTTTGATGCCCAGGCGCACGTCGACTCCGACGCAAGACTATATGGTGTTTACATTCATGCTTGGCGCTTGTAAAACGCCAAACGACGACGTTCCCAACGTTGCACAACCGTTGCGATCAGAATCCAGCACCGGGCCGCGAACGCATCGAACAACGAACCCGGCGTGCGTCCTACTGCCACGCAGCCAACACGACGGGGTTCAACGAGCCGCACACGCGTGTCGCGGCGCAACGTTCAGGCCATAAGGACGGGTATTCGGAAACGACTGTCTCATGGACAGTCATTTCTGAAGAAGCATGAGATGCACGGTATAAAGGCTCAAGGGCAGCTGCAGGAGCAACGATTGCGAGCGAGATAGCGATTGATAAGGTGCGGACATTAAGGGGGCCGAGTGGTTTTATCGATGACCTCGTCCATCCTGTTGGGCATCCCATGTCACACTCCTACTTCAAACATGTCCTTCTCTCGTAAAATCATACATACACTTTCCGTATCATCGTAAACGCAGGGCATAACCAACCTGGAGATCACCATCGATCTTCATCGCCCGCACCCTTGCCCGTGGTCGCGGGCACAGACACAGGCGCCTGGTCCTCATCCATAATCCCCAGCACATCATCAAACTGCTCCGCCTCGTCAACCGCCAACCTATCCTCCTCACTCCACTCCCCATCCCCCTCACCAAGACCATCCTTTCCAAACACCCCCTGCTCGTCCAACTTGAGCGGCACCCGTCCCTCGTCGTCCGCACCCACACCACCACGTACACCCCGCATCGCAGCACCCTTGACCCCCCTCCGAATCATATCCCCAACACCCTCCATCACCCGGATCGGAATCCCACCACCCATGCTCATCCCAGCGCGCGCACGCGTCCCCGACCCACTCCATGACGTCCCCATCCGCCACGCCGACTGCTGCGCCGCCCCGTTGGGCAACATCGGGATCGTCGCCCGTCCACCCGCCGCATGGAGATCGTGCGCCATCTCGGCGCTCATCGCACTCGCGAGCGGCTCGTCAAACGAGGACGCAACGTGTCCGTGCGTACGCCCCTGCGAGCGCACCTGGCCGTCCACAAAGGCCATGTCCTCGCAAAAGTGCGTTGCACTGCCCGGAAAGGCGCTCGCCTCGACTTCCTTGCGCACATCGATCTTGGCACCCGAGATGGCCAGTCGGTGTCGTCTGAGGAGCGCATGATAGTCCTCGCCAAGGGTATAAAACAGGAATTGGTGCGAGATATAGATCGGACGGGGTACGAGGCTCGGTGAGCGCGCACACGTCGACAGTTCTGCCTGCGCGAGCCAACTGCACCCATACCCTGCACCGTCAGTAGTATACAAAACGACGAGGATGGAAAACGAACTTGGACAGGACGGGTTTGGGTTGGTCCCCAACCTCGTGGACCACGTGCTTCACCTCTCCCCAGTCATGGCGTCGTTTCAATTGCCAGGTCGCTATCGTACTCTCCTTTCCCACTAGTTCGCTCGCTGCCTCGAGCATCTGTTGTGTCAACCCCGACCGTCTTTTCGTAGCATCCCTACTCGGTGGTGATGCACTCAGCCGACCTGCAGCACCAACGCCAGGTAACGAGATACTCGTCGCGAGTGACGCAATCGGGGATGAAAACGGGATTCCGTACTCGCGCGCGCGCTGCTCGAGCGTGATACGTCGCAAAGACAAGACGCCCCCAGAGGCATCAAACACGAGCACGTCCTTGAAACTGGGGTGGCGATGCGAAGAATGAGAAGAAGGGAGATCTGAACGGCCCGACGATGTGCTTGGTGACGATGACATCTGTGGCGGCAACAGGCTTGTGGGCATTGACATTTCGCTTCCCCATACGAACACAAAGGAAAGGTCAGAACGAAAGCCATCAGCGCCCGTTGCGCGTGTGGAACGCAGTCGCACAATGGGAGTCAACTCCACCGAAAGCGGCTGCTGTGCAGGACGCACAGAACGTCAACCTCGATCGCTCAAGACAAAAAAAAAACTCACCGGCTTGTCCACGTTCCATATCTTGGTGTTCATGTGGCTTCGAAGATCAGGTTGCCCTCCATACGGATTGATCGCAAAGATGTGTATCGTGCCCTTTCCACTTCCAACAGCAACCCACCGTCCGTCCGGTGAGACCTGCATATCTTGAATCACGGCAGACGTACGACCACGACGAAGACTGTATACATGCCACAGCGCATCGTCCTCTGAACTCGGTGGGGATTGGACCAAGTTTGCAATAGGAATAGATCCAAGTCCAGCCCCCACGCTCCTGCCCTCCTTTCCATTCCCATCAACGTCGCCAGCCTTGCTCTCGATCCCGTCGTTCAACCCCTTCAATGCACGCGAACGTCGGATTTGAAAGACATGCACGACCTGTCCGTCCTGTGGCCCGACAAGAAGCGAATTGCCATCGTGTGTAAACGTGAGATGGCTAATTGGTTGATGTTGGACCGCGACAAACTCCGTCACGACGTGGGGATGCGACGAGCCACTGCCATCTATCAAAGGTCGCAGATCAAGGATTTTGACGTAAGAACCAGAGCCAGTCGTGCTACGGTCACGCCCGTCTTCACCCTCGCTGGACGGCGTGGCGTCGCCAGTCGTAGTAGCACCTCGGAGATGGGCTTGGTCATGCCCGTGAACTTGATCGCGATCGTGATTCCTGGTACTCGCTGCAGGCGCGCTTCGTGAAAAGAAGAGATTGCTCATCCCACTCATCACGGAAGCAGACTGTTCCCCCTGTGTGGAAATAAGACGCCGCTTCAAGCTATCGCGCACGCGTGGCGACGCTGGCGTCGCAGGCGAAACACCAGGACGTGGTTTCGCATATTCGGCCGCGGCATTGTACGCCTTACCGCTCAACGACTTGACGCCACTCAACACAGACTCTCCAACTTTGATCGCAGCATTGCTGAGATCCGCTTGAGAGATACCGAACGGACTTGGGGAGCCTCGGATATGTGTACGCGGTTGTAGAGCGGTGGGAGCGTGTGGAGAATCCGAACGGGTTGGTTGGGCGGTAAATGCGAGGAGACGATGGGATAGGGAATAAATGGGAACGGGATCGTCTGGGATGGAAACGTCGTCCAAGTCATGCACGTCTATGCCTGATAGTGATACAGTGTCGTTGGTATTTGGTTTATGGGCCGATGCACGACTGTAAGCAAATATGTAAGAGGAAGAAATAGTATGTAATATGGTTAACGATGCAGAGGAAAGAACGTGAAGAGCAGGTGGGTTTGTTGTGCTCTAGAAGTCAAGTCAGAAGCCCGTCCTCGGAAAAAAGGAAATGCCTTTTCAATACGTACAATAACGGTAAAAAGTATATTTGAAGTAAAGGTTGATACATTGTGGAATGGCAGCTGCTTGACAACTTCGTGGGAGGACAACGAATAAATAAGCGTCATAGATTGACCTCGCACCCTGGAACTACAAGATGATCCACGTGAACAGTGGGACAAGAATGGTTCAAACGACTCACACCACGCCGATCAGGGGTCGCAGACCTTTGAACTGGTCATCTTCTGTAGGTGATGGGAGAATTCCAGCAAAAGTGACATGGCCCCATGAAGGACCAGAGAGGTTCAATACTTCCGAAACAGATGCCAAATTTGTACAATCCCACATCTGGAATCCAGAAGAGTAGCCGAGGAAAAGAACACGCCTGTAAAGACAAATGTCAACACACGCACGTTCGTGACCAGTCGGGGATGGAAAAGAGCTTACCGAGGTTTCGAGTCGACTTGAGGCAAACTATCCCAACGAGACCACCGAACGCCGTCACCTTCAGCGACGGTAGGGTACGCGGTCAGGAGATTGTTTCCGTGAGTGACATCCCCTTCCTCTAATCCGAGAGTAGCCTTTTGCACTTCTGGTGAATCGAGCAGAGAGCCTCTAGAAAAAGGCTGACCCGAAGATGGACGAGTTCTGTATCTATCAGACGAAGGAGTACCGGTCAAGATGTCTCGTTCGAGAGAGTGAGAGGGTGAATGTCCTGGATTGGGACCCATAAACCCGCCCGAAGTCACAAGCCGAGACACTCGGGGAGGAGAAGGCGAGGCAGTAGGGACAGGGATAGAAGCCGGAACGTAATTACGAACTGTGCGAGAGAAATTCTCCAGCATCGTTGGTTGACTATACAGGAAGGTGTCAGTATATCGACCAGTGAGAGGGTAAATGCGAGTGAAGAATGAAAAGACTACGATGCGAACGATGGGGCACGTGTGGCGAAGTGGCTTGTACATATATGGGACATGTTAGAGCGAAGTGAGGAACGAGGGTGACAACGTGGAAGCCATCAAATGGGGCAGCACAATAGCAAATCAAAATATGATCCGAGATAAGACTAGGCTAGAGAGCAAGCCACTCACCGAACCAGGACGGGGGATCTAACATGGCCATGGGACGTTGGCAGGGAAGGCGATAGCGCACTGGAGGCTGAACGAGGGGAGGGAGAGTCGACCTGAGTTGGGGTAACGGAGAGGAGGCGACCATCATGTTTGGTGGGAAGGTCGTCATCGTCGTCCGCTATGGCGTCATGTTGAATGCGAACTGGAAGCCGTAGGTCGGGAGAAAGGTCGGGCGGTCTATCAGAGTGGGCGGTGGCGGTATGTTCTGCAATCCAAGAAGGAGAATTATCGAGCTGTAACAAAGGGCGAAAGTAGGCAGGAGTTTCTGGAGTGGTTTGACGATGAACATGGGTGTTCTTGCTCGCTGGCATTAATGGGATGAGGTTTGAATTCTAGCGTACGAATCCTTGTCCTTTATAGATAATGGAAAGGAAGAAAGAGGTGAACTTGTAACTGAATGCAAGAGCACCTAAATGGAGGGAGTCAGTGTGAGTCGTTGCTGTGTGGGTTCAAGAGACAGGAGCGAGGAAGGCTAGTTCAGCTTACTCTTGCCTAATCTAGTAAAAAATCGAGTCACCTCTTCCTAGGGTACAACAATCCTTTTATGGAAATGGTATCGGGTTAGGGTTAGACCACTACTACTAGGTAACATTTGTATGCAGTGAGCTACATTGTCTTGTACTACTAGTATTGCAACGGGTGAGTCATGTTCTACTTCAAATCTGCCGCGATTATATCGCAAAGGTGTCAATGAAACCACCCCAATTGTTTGACGCCAGCCAGTATGAACACAGCAAGCCCCCACTCATCTACCACAAGTGGTCCTCCTGACATGGGAGCCGCCCACACCGTAATCGGCTAAGAGTTGTTCACCCCAGATTCTGACTTCTTCCCTATCGCGTGCGTTATCACACCTTATACACGGGCATCACGAAGCTACTGCTCCACAGAGATCCCTGATCGATTTTGATCCACGTATTTTTATCCCACTCATTTGAATGCCACACAAAACGATCACTGAGGACTTGAACATCCTTTGCAATGTACTATCTTCCCTAAATGGATGTGAAATGACCACTTCACAGCGGCCTCTTCACCAATACAAACATTGCAACCGACGCCAACGCAATACATTCAAATACACGTACGTCCGTGACCGTCCTTTTTCACGCCCCAAAAGTCGAACCGCATCGTCATGTCTGCCATCCGTCTCGCCCTCTCCAACCCAGACCGTTGTCAAGACGTGATCGAACACCGTCTCGTCTTTTGTGACATGGCACAGCACATGGCCACAGAGGACCTCCTCCTCGACTGCTGGTGCTGCGACCGCTTCTTTGCCTATTGCTGCGCTTGCACCGAGAGACGCCGTGCTGCCACCGAAACTGCACGTCGCCGCTACCGCCGCGCCCCGTCCCCAGACACACCTCCCCCAAAACCATGTCACTACTACAAGGTCGTGTTCGTCGACGGCGCCTGCTTGGGCAACGGCCAGGAAGCTGCGATGGCTGGTATCGGCATCGCGATCGGCTTGGACGCAAAGACGATGCACTGGGCTATCCCCATCGACGATGACATCGACCCTTTGGCCGTGCGCACCTCTCAGCGCGCAGAGCTCCTCGCCGCGATCCACGGTATCCGCAAACTGGCCGAATACGAAGCTGGTGCGAGGAGACCTGGCGACACGAGAGAGACCCACGACGCGTCGGTCACTTGGGTCGTCACATCCGACTCGGAGTACGTCGTGGTGGGTATGACAGAGTGGGTTCCTGCTTGGAAGGTGCGTCGTATGCGTCGGTGTCGTCTCTGTTCTCATCTGTTTGTACAGAGCAACGCCTGGCGCAATGCATCCAACAAGAAACCCAGGAATCTGGATCTCTTTCAAAGACTTGACTCCATTGTCGAGTATTACGAAAACGAGTATGGTGTTCGAATCGCTTTCTGGCGTATCAACCGTGTTTACAATGAGCTTGCGGATGGGTTGGCTGGGTTTGCTGCAAAAGGGCACACAGTCGAACCACTTCAGTACGTGCACCGGGCATGATTTGGTTCAGTAACTGACAGTTGAACTCCAGGACAACGTACCCCTTAACGACAGATGTTATCATGGAATTGGAATCGATGTCTAGTTTTGAATAATTCACTAGAGAGAATACGGTATCATAACGCATAGCACAAGTTTAAGATTCTACACAATCGTAATTGGTCCATGATTAATAACTCTAGGGTGGTCACTTGTCACTGACATGAGAAGAGAAAGATGATGACAGAATTTATATTCTGTGCACAGTACCAGCGGGTCGTTTTCAGCATACTTACTGTTGTCGTCGATGCCAACCCGATAATTATTTACCGATCGACGGACGGTGCAAGCCTGAATTTATGCTCGTGCGAGCACGATCTGCAGAGTTCAAATACGGTATCAACAAAATTTACACGGGTAAATCCTTGCAAACGTCCATGCAACATACAACCATCCCAAAGACGATCAAGGAACGGAGAGATACACCGGCTCGTACGGCCGTTCCACCCTGATATCCACATCCACCCCGCCTTCACGCGCACACCTGAGCACCCGCTCCTTGAACACGTCAAAACACAGCTTGCGCCAAGGCTGCCGACCCCGTCCGTGACTGTACACAAAGTCGTAAAACACGAGCTCAAAGAGGGCGAGGGGACGGACGCCCGCTTGGGTTGCGCGCGAACACGTCCGGGACGCGATCACGGCTGCCAGCATGTCGAGGTGGCTTTCGTGTGCACAGCCTAGTCGCAGTTTGGTGAGGCAGGGCAAGGAAGGTGGTGTAGGACTTGGGGCGTGTCCGGGATCCGGATCGGCATGCAAGCTAGGATCGGACGGGGGTTCTGGGCTCGGGTCCGGATGAGGACCGACGGTACTTTGTACAGGCGGAGGTATCGCAATGAGATGCGCCAGCACATCCGAGATCGGACAGGCCCTCGGAAAGGGCTCAAACGTAAACGTGGACAGCGTAGGGGAGACACTCGGAGAGGCGAGCAAACGCGCAAACTCCAAAGGGGACATGTCGACGTCCTGGATGTGCAGCGTGTGGAGGTGACACCCAGAGCGATCAAGCAACGCGGAAAAATGATGTGCATGCCACCAGTGGGTAGGCAGGTTCGTCTGTAGCGGTGGAGAATCTGGATGCAATAGCGGCATCTGGGAACCATCCCAGCCGACCAGGAATGCACTGTCGATGTGCAGAGTGGAGAGCTGGGGAAGGCGTAGTGCGTCGATGAGTGCACAGGCATGTGCGCTCCGACTCATCCGGCGTACACGTAACGTTCGCAACCGAGGCAACTCGATCATCGTGACCGTTGCCTGCCCCTGTACTATCGCGTCTAGGGGATGTATATGCTGTCCAGGCGTAGTATTCAGTCCAATCGAAAGTTCGGTGAGGTTCCGGCAGAGTCCCAACGTCCCAAAATGACGAGGGAGAGTGGCAGCATGACCACCAGATTCCTGCGGATCATACGACAACGCGACGGACGTGAGACGTGCCCAGTCAACGAGGATGTCCTCCCGATTGACATGGTCTGGCCCAGTATACGCCAGCGAGGTAAGACGAGTTGCTTGTGCGAGATCGAGGTGGAGAGAGAGGTGACCACGTCGCCAGCCCATGTGGTCGACATGTACAGAAAACGAAGTGAGAGAGGTAAAAGCGCACGAAGACAGCGCAGCAAGTTGGATAAAGTAATCCGAGGAGAACTTGAGATGGATAGCTTTCCATCGTGGTGCGTGCATACGAATACAGGAGAGCAACCGGATGACGACATCTTCAGTGTCTTTTTGAAAGATGCGGTTATCGGTGAACGCGATTGACAGGGGGGCAGGATATGATCGCCGAAGCCACGTTTCGACGGTAGAGGCAACCTTGAGACCGTCCCGTGAGCGATCGACATTCGTTTCCAGGAATCTCAGGGAGAAGGATGTCCAGAGTCTGTGGGTATTGTGGGACACAGAGCGCCAGTAACTGCAGACACGACCGAGAAGCAACGGAGGCTCCGAAACGACCGCACGAGAAGGTGTGCCCTCATCGAGACAGTTTTCAAAGATGATGCCGAGTATCTCGGGCGGCATACGATGCACCACACATTTCTGTGGGTACTTTGATGCTTTCTTGACATGAACTATGGGTAGTGGCTGGCAATGACCCTGGCTGCTATTGTTCTCTGGAGGGCGCATTAGATGCGCAACATCTGATCGCGAGCACAGGTCAAAGTCATTTCTGTGGGGGCTCAAACTCAAGCCTTGGTTGCACTGCGGAAGGAAGAACACAACTCGTAACTATGCACACGACGCCGAAACAGAAACACTCACCGTGCGATCCCGGAGACGAACCACTGCCTGGTCGGATGTATTCTTTACTGACTGGCAGGACGGCATGGATCCTGTCGCTCAACTGGGGGTGGTCAGTGAGGTATACAACGAGAGCTTCCTCGCTCGAGGTTTTATGGGATCCTTTACATGGGGTCGCCCCGCATGAATCGGTACCAACCTGAGTCTCCCGTCGGCTATTGTTATGCTGACTCACGTAAACCTGAGTTAATCAACACCTTTTTATACTTGACGTGGCAGTGAGTTGGCACTGTTCATTGTCTGGCATATCCCCTTCAAGTCGAGATACATCCAGAGTACTCTTTGCTGTGGATTTACACGGACACCTTTTGGAGGGCAACCACACAATATTGAAGGTACGCCGAAGTGATCGCTCCTGCTTTAATCTAACCATATCGCTTCTCTTTGGGACTACCGAAAACTGAGGACCTCACCAAAGATCTCGTCTCAGCGTTCACAGCGCCATAAATATGTGTGCATGTGAACTTTTGGTGTGCGAGCGCCGGGCGATTCAATCCGATTGTCGCTACACACCCACACACGCCGGAGACATCGTGGAAATGCGGGAGAGGTAGGGCCCTACGCAACGCTAATATACCCTGCAAAGCGAGGGGACGCAACAAGGACTGACACCGCCTATCTCTCCTTGTCCTCGGTTTCGATTCCACTACGCCATCATCCTTTCGCAGATGCCACTCCCTTGAGCAGCCGATTCCACAGAAGAGCAACGGCACTGTCGGACGTGTGGCATATCGAAAAGGACCGCCTCGACGCGTTGCAACACAGCTCCCTCCGCAGCTCACGCACGACCTCCTCATTACAGTATCAAGTCCATGCACCCCTCTACCGAGCTCGCCAACGTGATCTCGCGTAATCCCGGCACCAGCGGACCATTCGAAATGTATTTCTCTTCCTTCCGTCTCTGTCCCTGAGCCTGGGTCCGAGCCATCTCTCGACGTGGGTCCGCTGATGTCACAGGTGAAGCCTCCAGTGCGCGAATCACATCTGTAATGTCCTGTGATGGCGGGTGGGGAATGAAACGCAACGACACGAGTGCGTGGGAGAGCGCGAGACACCGCACGAGTTCATCATTGGAGAAATCCACGTCTTGGATCAAGAGGTGGCGGAGCGCGCATCCCGAGCGTGCCAAGAGGTTTGAAAAGTTGTAGTCGTGCCACGGTGGACATTCATATTCAGCGTCTAGACCAAGCAAGGGAGCTGCATCTATTTCGAGCGTGTGGAGTTGGGGTAGGACCAGTCGGTCGATCACGGTACGTACATGCGAACGAAAAGAGAGTCGACGAACGCGAAGAGTGTGAAGACAGGGCAAAGTGATGGTCTGGTCGTGATCAAGATCCGACCAAAATGGTCGACCGATGCCCAGAGAGCATGTAGTCATGTTTCGACACTGGGCAAGACGCCTCAGGTGTCGAGACAACGTAGAGCTTACGCCACCATGCAGCGCGTATTCGAACGACAGGTAGGTGAGTTGTTCCCAATGTAGGTCGATCTTATCGTTCACCGCATGACCAGGCCCGCTATATGAGAACGACTTTAGTTTCTTGGCGGATTCCAAGTTCAGGCGAAGCGTCGTAACTGTTCGCTGTCCGTGCACGTCACCGCTAATGTGCAGATACTCCAGAGAGGACAGGTCGCATGGCGTAAACGTGAAGAGCAAAGGGAAATAACCACATGACAGATGAAGCGAAATACGCCTCCAACGATGCGAATGTACTCGAAGTCGATCAACGAGCAGGGAAACGAGAGATTCTGTAACAGCATGGTAGAACCGATAGTCGGTGAACGTGAGTGAGATCGGCAGTGCGCCAGATTGTTTCAAGTGTAGGTCGAACACGTGTATGACCCTTTGCACGTCTCGCGCACGGCTTTGACATGCGACGGGAAAATAAACGTGGATGGACGTCCAGAGGTGGGGATCTGATTCTGCGACCGCTCTCCACAACTTGCAGACTTGGACGAGGTGACATGGACCTCGCGTGTGGCCAGGAGCCAAATTGCCCTCATCACCTAGGCTGAGTTCAAATATATAGGCTAGTACTTCTGTGGGAAGGCACGTCGTAGAAGAGCCAAACGCAGGATTGCTTTGGAGATGGTTCTGGAACGATACGACGTCGCTTGCAGCGGTGTGCGGAACATCATGGACATCATCCTGTGTCGCATGTCCAATCCCCTTTCTCGACTCGCCTACGCGACCCTCGGAAGTGGGAACAGTAGTCACCTTGTTATCCAAATGTGTGATCCCGAGTTATCAAGAAAACGTGAGTGCCTGATAGGATATAAACAGAAACTGAGACATACAGGAACGGAGAATGTGTGGGTCAGTGGGGCCGATTTCAGAGTGGGATGGTCCGAGGGCTTTGGGGCACGCTGGGATGGTGTCAAAGGAAATCCAACATCAAGCGTCATCGAAAGACGACCAAGAGGAGAATTCCAGTTATCGCATTGCAGCATGCTTCCTGAGGGGGAGACGACAGAGTGGGTGGACAAGAAATCCTGTGAGTGCCAAGAATGCGCTCACCCCTGAATCTATCGGATCCACAGGCTGTAAAGTAGTCACCACTAACAGCCCCGAGCTTCCCAAAACGAACACCGCGGTGTACCTCTGACAGTTGATGCCTGCAGTGCATGTATACCGTAGGACGTCCGATGGACGTACGACTTACCATCCCGTTTAGAGGACAATTCGGAATTCAAGCTTTCGAACATCCAGACAGTCCGATCAAGTCCGAGCGTTCAAGCCTACAATCGGGTACTTGAAACGCTGATGGATGAATACAGGAACATGAGGCATCAACATGTGTTCATCCGGGCTCAATGTGGCGGCCTTCCATGCATCGCGGCTAGCTTTATTTAGCGGAATGCTTGAGCCGGGGTGCATAAACAGTACTTGCTATGGATTGAGCCAGAAGTGAAACGCTTTGAAATGCTGTTTCCTCAAGGCCTCAAGGCTGTAGATCTGCCTGAACACGATGTCGGGACCTACCACGGCGATAATGAAGCACTGGATTGATCTAAGCGTCCGGGGATAACCATCTGTCGTAATGGTGTACCGGACGCTTATCGCAGGCAGTGCCCTTGATTGCTCACGCCGCTAAGCGAGGCGGCCTTTAGGCTGTTTCCTTCAAAGTAAGGTAGACCTCGCTCAGATCCAGCACACCTCAGGGTCCGTGACACGGGTGTGACAAGGGGACTTGGCAATGGCACTGTCCGGATTATCTAAGTAGTAATTACTAAATACAGTGTATGTGCTCCGGAGTCCGAACGCGGCTAGAGTGAGTAGATTAAGATACCCGAGTGTCGAGTTCGTTCATGATGGATTGTGGGAGAGTGCGATGGCCGCGATATTTCTTTGATGCCCATGCCGCTTGTCTACCATCAAGGCCTTTGTGATATGCGTCTATAAAGCGACACGATCGGTTTGCAAATCTTATCAAAGATGATTTGTAAGCAAGTTGATCAAGTTTGATCGATAACTCACTTTCGCATGCTCACCAGCGGAACTGAGTCCAGCGCTTGAACCACGTTTCGCTCCAAGTCACAGTCCCTCGATGATGGTGGGTAGCAACGATACACCCGCTTCGCATAACCCCAACATTGCTCAATAAAATTCAGCTCGCAGTGGAACTTTGGAAGAAAAAGGACTTGGAAACCGCACTCACGACAAACCGTTTCCAAGAGCGATTCAACATTGGTGAAGTCTGGTTGGGAGAAGAGGAGCCGACGACAGCAGCAACTAGTGGTATTTGGTGGGCATTTAAAATCCGCGCACTGTGCTTTCCATCCACTGACATTGTAGCCGCGCTCTGACAGGATCTGCGCCATCCCTTTGAAAAGGCCAGCATTCGGGTGACCATCGGGCCAGTAAAATTCCTGTGGCATACCATTGTGGAATCCATCTGTGACACGGATTTTTTCCGTGACCATCTTGCCGTCAGTACCCCTTTTTCGAACACTGATCCCCCAATCCCTACAGCCAAGCGGCATGTTGCGAGCACTCAGTGCATTCCCCGCCCGTTTAAGGTGTGTTCTCGCGTTATCGAAGACGAAAACATGGTCCTCATGAGGGAAATACTTGTCCAGGATTCCCATCGCAGTCTCCACCTGGTGAATAATTTCATCGTTCGAGAAGTACCCATCTCGTGCTTTCCCTGCACGGAAAAGCACGCGTGCTGACTTCTTTCCATCAGGACACCGCAGCCACCCGTAATCGGCAGAAACAAAATCCGAAACCATCAAGGATAACCCCTCGCCCTTTGGTTGCGGTGTGGGTGTTTCATCACGATGAACCCAGCGCTTCTTGCGTTGATCATGGGCATAGAACGTGGATTCATCATGAAACCATATGACTGTGGGTCGACCAGGTGGTTGCCCTTCTTCCAGTTGACTGACATCGCTTGCAGACCATTTTCGTGTCTTCGCATCCAGAGTGAACCATGTGGGTAAAAACTTGGTTTGTCTGTATTGCACCACATCTTCTCGCTCATGTCCATCGACGTACTGACCATTACGAGCTGTTGTCCAGGAGTAGCCGCTACGCTCCATCCAACGCTGGGCAGTGGCGAGTGACACGGTCTTCGATAGATTAAAGCGATGCTGTACATTTGGAATGGCCAGGTAGTCAATGATTGCCTGTGCATTCACATATTTTCCACATGACCATAGGTACAGTATGTAAGGATTTCCTCTTGAATGTCTTCATCGTCAATTGCTGATTTTGTGACAGTATACTTCATTAATGGTAGGGACTTTCGATCTACGATGAAGGCCTTCACCCAACACCGCAGATGCCGAGCAAGGTAAGGACCCTTCCCAATGAGTTTCGCTGTGTTTAGTGCAGCTTCTAACCATTGCATGCCATTTACATAGGCACAGAGAAAGTACTCCATCCATGCTAGCCGCTTTCTGAGATGGTGGCCGATGTCTGGAACCTTGTAGCCATAATGGCCACTCGTACGGGGTGGATTGAGGATTGTTCAAGGTCCTTGAGAGCAGCCCTTGCAGTATCAATTCCAGGAGGGACACGAGACTGGAATGAATCTATTTCCATGTTCCGATGAGAGTCCACTGTCTTGGCACTACAGCTGGTCTGTATGGAGTCCATAACCCTTTGATCCAAGTCTTCATACCCCTCAATGATCTCTGGCTCATATGGCTCATGGGTTTCTTGCATGTTACATGCTTCATCTGTAGATTCACCTCCTAACACTCCCAGGTTTTCACCTAGCTTGGAACTATCCAAAGACGAGTCAGATGACTCAGATTCCCAGGAGTCATGACGCTCATCACAAGAGTATTCAGAGAGTTGGTCCACTCTGGAGTCTACCCCAATGGCAGTAACCTGTTGGGTTAATGCGTCTCAAAGGACTGGAGTCAGTGCTAAAGACAACTTACTGTTGCATGAGTGGTATCATTCTTGATCTCTGACACAATACATTTTGATTTTTTGGCCCATGGAAGATTGGCCATGGCCACTTGGATTTTCCGTGACCGCTTTGGCATTGAGCTGACAGTGTGCAACACAATGTGATGCGACGCGACGCAACTCGGAGTCTCGGCAATGCTCATGTTAGCTGAGTGGCGAGCCCGGAGAGTTAGCAAATATTTGGCCACACAATGTATGACCACTGTAATCAATGAAAATACATCTCCTCCTACCTCTAGAACATGAGAAGGAAACTAAAGACAGTAAAAATTCAACTGTTTTGCTCTTAACAACTGCTGGCCAATTTTAATGGTATGTGTCAGTGCAATATCCTTTGCATTTTGAGTCTGTTGTCATGCAGAATCGGGCATTGTCATGCGATCATTTGTCGAATCTGAGCGAGGTCTACCTTACAACCTGACACCTTCTTCCCACCTAAACTGGAAGACTCCTATTGAGCTTCTCACAGGGAAGAAACCTTCCATTTCACACCTTCATGTATTCGGCTGCAGAGCATATGTGCACATACCTGCTGAAATCCGAAAGGGCATGCTTCATCCCAAATCTCAATTGATGGTCTACCTTGGCACATCTGCTGGTTCCGACCACAATTACCTCTTCATGCGACCTAACAATTCTTTGTTCACGTCTGCGCATGCAGTGTTCGACAAACACTTGTTCCCAAAATGTTCATGCGGTAACGCTCACTGGCCTCTTAGTCAGTCGCCGGAAGAGCTGCATGATCATTTGGATGATGAATCCGATGCGGACTCGACTGGTCCAGATGCGGTAATCAAAGATGAGGACTTCAACACTCCGAGATTGTGGAAAAAGGAAGCAGACAACCATATCGCTCCTCGCACCCCCACTCCATGTCTGGAAACCCCTCCTCCAGCTCCCGTGGAAGCACCGGTCACTCCACCCCGTCGTACTCCACCGCCTGTTCCACATAGGCCCGAGCGCCCTCAAAGAGAGGCGCGGGTACCTCGTCGGCCTGGTAACATTTATGGAGAGGATATGCACCTGACGAAGCAGGTGAAAGAAATCAAACAACACTCCAAATGGAAAGCCGTTGTTGGTGAAAAATCCAAAGAAAAGGCTGCGGAAACTGCACCAGAGGCACCCCAACCAGGCCCCTCTACACCCATACTCCCTGGAGCTATGCCTCCATCCCCAACTCCATCGGAAGATGACATTGAACACCTAGTCCGGGAAGGGGGAGACGCTTTGGTGTCTTACCTTTGTGCACGCGCTATTCCATTCACTGATCAACATTTCACCATGAACGCTCTTCGGGATTGGACATTCCATGACATTACCCGTCTTCCTGCTGCTGAATAGGAACTCTGGATGCAAGCTTGTAGGGAACAGCTTGATATGCTTAAACAGCGAAAGGTCTATGACATCGTAGACAGACCCACTGGCCGCCATGTTCTCAAGAACCGATGGGTCTTTGACGTCAAAGCCGATGGTTGCAAATGGGCACGCCTTGTTGCGAAAGGCTTCACCCAGACCGAAGGCATAGACTACACAGACATCTTCAGCCCAGTTGTGCGGTTTGAGACGGTGTGATGCATGCTCGCTCTCTCCACTCTAGAAGACTGGTACATTACTGGCCTAGATGTGTGTTGAGATTCAAGGTCTATTTCATATCTTATCATTAAGATCTTATCCTTGACCTCTTGATTGATCATCTTTTATACCGTTATGGTCTAGATCAATCATTTACGCTATTCATATTACTAAAGATAAGAGATTGTTTCATATCGTCATTTATGCTGACACATTCTTATCTATGACGCTATA
>JBBPTN010000214.1:0-31303 GCA_038094075.1 Xerocomus spinulosus | reverse complement strand
CAGGTCATACCATCATCAATGGGTCCTTCAGTGCCTTGATATTCCCAGTTTTCGTAAACTGGTTCCTCTGTAATGGTCTCAAGACCAGAATGATATTCAGAGGTGTTCTTCAATGACCATGGAGGCAAGGTCTACATCTTCATCGATAAAACTTGTTTATGGCTAGAGGGTTTAACACGTCTAGTATTGGCCCAGCATTGTTCAGTAGTGTGATTTGTTCGACCACACTTTGAGCATTTCATATTAGTAGGGGCATGGCGGATAGTGTTTGCCTTGTTTGCCACAGCCTGAGCCTGTCCACTAATATGATTTGCTAGAGAATGGGCTGAAGAATGGGCTTTTCCAGTTTCTTTGCGCAAAGTATATTCTCGCTGGATGCTGGATATGATTGTGTCTGCAGTGAACTTGTGTGACTCTGTAGTGTGTACAAGGGTCGATACAAGGTTTGAATAGGATCCAGGAAGAGAATTGAGGATGATCATGCAGACTACTTTCTCATCAAGAATGAGGCCTGCATTATTGGCACGATGAAAGAGTCCTCTGATCTCGGCAAGTTGAGTAGATAGATCTTTGTCTTGATTGATGTAGTATCTGAGGATGTCTTTAAAGATAGAGAAGTAAGAGGTGACTCCTGTTGGGCGATATAAATCTTTAAGAGCTGTCCAAAGCTCTTTCACTTGAGAGTATACTTCTGTGGTAGCTCCATTAGAATCTGATTTGCCAGAGTGAAGACCAGTGGGTTGCATGTGTTGCATAGAAGGTGGTAGGTATGCTGAAATGAGAGCGCATGCTCTTAGATCCTCTTGGATCCAGTCATCCTTCTTTGCAGAAGCTTTGGCACTCTATTTGGAAGTTCCATCTACTATGCTCCACTGTCCACAGATGATAAGAATATTCCTGATTTGATGTGACCAAGTATCATAGTTGCTGGGACCTTCTAAGGGTCTGATGCGACTAGTGATTTCTTGACCAACTTTGATTGCTGCCATTTAGAGCCAAGGTACAAAGGTTGCTAGAGAGAAAACAAAGAAGGGATTAGCATCTTTCTTGAAATCCGAAGAGATTTCAAAAGAAAGTTCCAAATCAATAGGAGTCAATTCCGATTCCAGTGATCCGGTTTCGGATATTAACAGTTGTTCCATTATCCCGACCTCGGAATTAATTTCCGGTGCTTCCTCTTCGAAATCTATTCTTCTTCTTGAGGTATCAATAGCATCCTCATAGAATGATAGATCCAGAGATTGAATATAGGGTTTCCTCTTGTTTTTCCTTTTCTTTTCTTGTCTCTTCTTTCTTTTCTTAACTCTAGAGAATTTTGGTTCTCTTAGATCTTCATCTTTAAATCCATGTTTGTATCTGATTGCATGCTTGACTGTCCCTGGTTTTCTGGGAGATTGCCCTAGATCCCAAGGATAGTCCCCAAATTTATCTCTATACTCAATGTACCAACTGTTCTTGATTTTCCAGAACCACTGTGAATTCTCATCTGATCTTTCAGATGGTAAGGAACAGTTTATGGTTACATCAAAATATAGGTCCTCGAAGTAATGGCAATTGAGAAGCCATTCAGGATCATTTGGATCCCTGAACTTCTAAGTATAATCTTTGCGATCTGTTGTACAAAAAGGATGATAGATGAAGATGTTAAGACTTTCAAGATAAAAGCTCAAGAAGAGATTGGTAGTAAGCTTTTTCTAGGTCCTTTTCCTAGTTCCTCCTATGTTTCCGGCATAGGGAGTGTTGTAGAAGATTGGCATTGGCCATACATTCGGCATCTTCTCTAGTAATTCTTCCACGTGTTCTTCTAGAACTTCAGATAGTTCTGGATACATTACTAGATGTTCCTTCCATTTGAGAAGGAGTGGGTGTTGATGCCCTAGGGACAAAGATAGAGTCTCAAGGATGGTCATGGAAGAATGATGGAGGATAGATTGGTCCAAGGTATGCTCTAGGATCAAGATGATCTAACTCGTCTCGAAAGACGGTTGCTCTTTCCAGAAGTCAGATTCAATCTTCGTAATCGAGCAGATATTGTTGCTGAATTATCATACGATTCCTGAGCAGTTTATTAAACTCCAGGATTGTCTTCCTCCTTTCGTATTCTTCAGTAATGCGCAATCTAAGAATTTCTAGATGCTCATGTGCTCCTCTTAGTTGACTATTTCTTTGGTCAATTATCCCTAGTTGCTCTTGAAGGTGTTCCCTCAAGGTATCAATCATCTCCCTATGACTGATGAGGTTATTTCGTAGTTCTTGATTTTCTTGAATATACTGCGAAAGATGATATCCACGAAGATTGGCAGTCCTGGTAACATTAAGAAGATTCTGATGAGCTTCTCTTTCTCGAAGGGAATCAGATTTAAGAGGCTTCGCATAGTAAGTGTATCCAGGATTCTCTTTGTGCCACTTCTCCCTCATATAGGCATCAAAAGCTTGATTCCACTGTCTTCTTGTTGGTACATCTCTCCTTTTTTCTCTCATAACCCAGTTGAGGTTACTTTCTCCATAGTGGACGTTCTCATGAGGAGGTAGAAGAAAAGGTCCTTCTCTCTTAGTCTTTTGATAAGGCCAAATACTGTCCGGTCTCTCTTCAAAAAGAGGTAGTTTCAAGGTATGGACTTGTGGAGGGTGTGAAGGATCAACAACCAATGCTAAAATCTCTTGAAAAATAAGATTAGGCCTTTGACTATTGTATTCTCTCCTCGTGTCATAGAAGTCTCGATCTGAAATGTGAAAGATTTCATATCCTTGATTGTGAACCAGAGTATATCTCGTATCTTCATAAGCATTTGTCGGTTGGGGCCAGCCTTGTTCTTCTAGCCAGTCCAAGATCCTTTCACCGTCGTAAATCATCTCAGAGACATTAGTAGGGACATCCCAATCAGTTTGATGTACTCCTAGATGGTGGAATGGAATTATTAGATGGCTGGTGAGGCGATCTGTTTGTTCTAGAGCGTCTCAATCTTCTGTTACTCAAAGAGGAAGACACATCTGATCTAGATAGTTGGGAATGTTGTGGGCAATCCATGGGACCAAACGTCATCCTTCTTCTGTTGGATCGTCCATCCAGTCCATGACTTTGTGATGGGTTATTTCTTCGAAGAATAGATCTGGTCTGGGAAGTGGGTATGGAAATGCTACCACTCCCAGATCCAGGATGTGAATGACGTCTTCTGTTCTGGGATACCTGACGGGCGGATCATACAGCATGTTGAGCAGTGTTACTGAGACACTGGAGTAGAGATTGTGATCCAGATGCAGAGGACTGGGACTGGTTGCCCTGCTGGGCGGTGGAGTGATGGATATTCTGGTTCCTTCTCCTATAACCTCTCCTTCCATTGTGTACATGTCCTCCAGAGGATTCTGAGCTTCCTCCAGAGTATCTGGGAGATCTGGATAAACCAAATTGTCTTGGGGTAAATCTTGGTTCATCGATGTAGGTGAATGGGAGTTGGATGTCATAGGAGAATCCTGGTTCTGCTGATTGCAGTTCATGGATTAAAGTATCAAGGAATTGTCGAGGAGTTATTGATGGAGAAGAATTTGGATAAGGAGGTGGAGCAGTGGGTCTAGCTGGAGCAGCAGGAGTAGGAGGCCTAGGAGGTAGGATCTGTTCTGATGGAGTGAAATAGGATTGTGAAGTATGTTGGGAATGCTCGGAGTTAACTAGAGTTTGACTTCCGGTCTCAGTGTGAGTAGTCCTTGTTGTGAGAGGATACCACTAGATCCTGAGGATGGTGGCGAAGGAATAAAAGATTGATTAGTTTCTCCTTGATCCTGTAATTCTCTTTGAATCATACCTCGCTCTCCCACTTCACTTCCACTGGTAGCAGCAGAAGATGATGATCTCTCTTCGACCACAGGAAATGGTGAAGGGGTCACTTGTTGTTCAAGTGTATGGTTTATAGATGCGAGCGGGTTGTACAGGATCAAAGGGTGTATTCCTGTGTAGATGTGGCAAGATAGGAATAGATCCTAATCTCTGGATTTGTCCAAAATCAGGATATGGAGTGTTCGGATGACACTCCCCAAAAATGGTTTGTGTGTGGTATGGAACAGGGTTCGAGTTAAACCACCAAAAGTTATGATTGGGAAAGTCCGGAGGGAGGTGTTCCTGTATATAGGGAAGGCTACTTACAATGTAGGTTTGTTTGATCTCGATGGGATGATCAGAATCACCTGTAGGGCTGATATTGATCAAGCATTGGTCAGCATTGGATGCCCATGCATGCTCAAAAGAAAGATCAATGGCATGGATGATGGCTCCCATGTGTCTACATTAACTCTCGGTTATTTCCTCTTCTGACCTCATCACATTGTTATGCACATGCGCAGTGGCATGCATTGCACACAGATGTAATAGATAGTTGACCATCTTAGCTCTCCCATATTGGGTGCATAGGTCTTCTATCTGTTCCTCAAACTCTGCTAATTGCAGAACCTCTTCAGACATAACTATATCAAATGACAGTAGTTTGTTTCCAAAGGGTTATGCAGGGCTCATAACCTGAAGAGAGGGTGCTTTTGTAATGTTCCAGGAAGCGTACTGAGTGCAGCCACTCTTCCAAGGTGCGCAGACAGTGAAGAGGGAAAGAATAGAGCGATGAGACTCACTCTGTATTAGCAGAGGTTTGGTATAGGAGTATTACACTTGATTAGATCGAAGTGTAGCTTGATAAGATCTCAGATCAACTGTTCTGTAAGAGCAGGGAAGGGGATCTGAGATGTGTGAGAGAAAGAAGCACTTGCTTCAGATCTGATCTCTGCTAATTACATGACGGCTATATATACCCGGAGTTAAAGAGGAGATCTAATCTCTGAATACTAATAGAGAATGAAAAAAGTATCGTACGACATTAATATTACCATAAGAAGGAAATATTATGTCATAACCAGCTGATGTCTTATAGCATTTGATAATGCTAATGACAGATCTTAGATCTAGAACGATTAACAATTGTTCTAGTCTATTCCGTGACCTAATTGGGTAAGCGATTCACAGAGCGTGTGATAACTGGAAATCCCGTGTGTTCTGGAGCCTGCGGGGCTCCATTGGGTGTCCATCCAGGTTCCTAAGGTACCCGTTTAGGTGGGCATAGCCCCTGGACATGATTTCCATCAGACAGCACTAGTCTATTACATATTCAAAAAGACTGCTTTATATTTGTTGTAGCCCTGCAACGATAATATATTGTATTCTTTCTGCATGAAGCAGTCCGAGTGGTGACGAAACTAGCGGACACTGCTAGACTTCGGCCCGAGGTGCACAGCAGCAATAGGGATAGTGTATAGTGTTGATGCTTACACTTTACTAGCAATGGCTTGGTTGAGAGTAATCATCTTAGTGATAAGATAAGGTGAGGTAAAGATTAGATGGTGGGAGTTAGAAGTCAAGAAGCACTTTATTAATATTTAGGTACATGACGTTATTTATACTAGTAGTTAAAGCGGAGATCGAATACGATGTCATAGTGAGTCACTTCAAGTCAGAGTGAGTCATTGTGACATTATGATGTTCTCATATATTCTCTGACTAATCAGGTTTGGAATCTACAGGAACGTATTTCCATATTTGGAAGGTGCCACAGCCTACTGCCACAGCTAGGCCGTCAAGTCACCATCAGACGTGTCAAAATTACCATATATGGAAATTGGATTTCCTTTTATAGTAATTGCCACTGCCACCACAGCAGTATACAATGTTAGTATTGAAAGTCCGCTGTGGCAATTTCCTTATAAGGAAATACTTATCTAAGTGTAAGTTGTGGCAATCTGACACGGCTCTCGGGTACAGAATTCTGTCCCATTCGTCAAGTTGAACCACTTGGCAATTCTGATGACATGGGCAGACTTCATGTGGTGTGATAGTTCCTGGAGACTTTGATAGATGGGTTGTGTCTTCCTAGACAAGTGAGACAGTGCATATGATACATATATTGCTCGACAAGTCTATATATATACATCTTGCGTTTGTGCAATTTTTGTGATAGGCTTACTTGAAGCACCACTTCCAGTTCACATATTTATGCATTTTAACTACTGGCGCTCGAACGAAGGCGGAGGACGCCAATAATGCCAGTCAGCAAGTAGCAGGTTACTATGAGCAATGTGGCGTACGACGCAACTTAAAACAGGGTGTCTATGACATAGAAGCCTGACCCGAAGCGTATTACAGACGTTCGCATGAATCGAATCTGTCAATGATGGAGGCCATCCTGTAGTGATACGCAAGGGCGACGCTGCCATATTTCGTTGAGCAGATGGTCTAGTGGACTACATCCCTATATGACCATACGCCAGAAAAGTACTGGCACGACACACACATCCTACCCCAGCTGCCCAAACACATCCCGCCTCGGCGACGTCGACACGAGCCCCTCCGAAACCACAGACACATCATCGTCCACGTCCGTATCAACCCACTCTGCACTCTCCTCCACACCACGCACCGACGGCATCAACGGCCGTCGACCCACCTGCGCTCTCCCCTTGCCGTTTCGACACGACGACACAGACGCGACGTGGAACACGTCTTCCAACGCCCCGGGATCGTTCTCCCGATCCTTGCACATCCCCGCGACGCGCTTCCCCACACCCCCACCGTCTCGCCCACGGACGAGCTTGATCTCGTGTAAATGCGCGGTACGTGCCCAGCGCTTGGCAGAACGCACGAAAAGGTGACTCGACGTCGACGAGTGCGACCGCGCGATGGATTCGACACGTGGAAGCGTGTGCGGATCGCTCGGGAGCGATCGCGCCTTGGTGGGTGTGCGAAAGACGGCGGGCGCGTGTCCGCGTCTGTGTGACCATGTCGTCGCGGCCGCGTTTGACTTCAAGGACCTCGACGCGTGGTGTGTGTGCGTGCCGTGGGCGGTCGGGTGGAACAGGGGTTGGGGAATCGGACCGTCTGCCGGTCCGTGGAGCTGCAGGCGGTTATCTGTGACGTGTCAGCGAAATGTCTCGGATTCACCAATGGTTTTCCCACCTTTGGCGTTCGCAATGCGTTCAGTTGGGCTCTGACTCCGTCTTCTGGGTGCATTCCACCCATCTATGCTACTTCCAAAGCTCAAGTTGTGAGCGTTCCATTCCAGGCCGGAACGATGCATTGTCGGAGCGGGGTGGTGCGTAAAAGGAGCACCGCGGGTGAGACCGATAAACACGAGTACTGCGAGGAGAAGACACAGTTGGGCGATGCCGAGTCGCTTCTCAAGTACGACCTGCACTGCATTAGTGATAGGCAACCCACTCGAGACGTAACGCGCACCTCGTCCGAGAGAAAATTGACACGAGAGAGTAGCTCTCCGTGCTCAAATTCCAATCGCAATCGTTGCCGTTCCCACTCGTGCACCGTGCGCTGGTACATCTGTGCTTGCATTCGACTCTGTAAACATTCTGTCAACATCCTGGCAGTCGGTTTCCAAAGTTGATACTTGCGATGCTCTCGAGCCTTCCGACTTCCTCGTTGAGCTTTCTCAACACCTCTCGGACACCCGCCGTTTGCTCTTCTACATACCGAGCGTACAGGCTATGATTAGCCTCTAGAACGGTCAGACGATTCATAATCGTTCGATAAATCGACTCTCCACTCCACTGTACCGAGGACACGACATGTGTGGGAATCTGCTGAACCTGCGGGGATATCGAGGGGTGGTTTGATTGCGACGAAGGCGTCGCGACAGACTGTACGTCTGAATCTCGCGAGTGCAATGGGGTATGTTCAGTCATGGGCGAGGGTAACACCATCGTCGACGACGAGATGGCTTCTGTGACAGCGTGCATCCCTGTAGATGGCGTAGACGATGTTTGTTCCCCATCCGTAATGCTCGTCGCTGACGTTCCCTCATCAAAGACGTCGGCAGAAGACCGTCTGCGCGGGATAGGCAGTGTGGATGGCGAACTGTGAAAAGAAGGCGCCTCGCGAGGTGGTGCACTCGTCACATCTGTCAACGACGACTGCGTTGCATCCCGCGGGCGAACCTCGGCAGTCCCGGAACGCGCCACAGAACCATTCGAGTCGCTCTTGGATGCCGTTTTGGGATGTGTGACATTGTCCGTCGCGGGATCAACGAGGACGTTGCGGAGCAGACTCATTCAATCGTGCATGGCTCTCTCCATTCCTCTAAATGTGTGAGTCCAAAGAAGGAGACGGGGAAATAATATTCATGCCCTATAATGCGAATGAAAGTCGATCCGAATAAAACGGTAAAAATCGCGCAACGATGTCGGTGGATGAAACGACTGTCTGTCCCATCAGACAACAAGTGGCACTCACTGAACGCTGAAAGACACACACCTGGACACCCCTCACGTTCTTGGCACGATACGTGCCAGCAGGGGTCCACCCCTTGAAGTTGGGTACCTGTATACGTCTTTGCGACGCTCACAGAGAAGAGCGTGAGGTGATGAAAAGAACCAACCGTTCCAACAAACAATCGTGGTTGTTGCGCAGTGCCTCTCACACCCGCATCGCCAACGATCCCAAGAGCAAAACCAGCAGCAAGACCGGCGAGACCGACAGAAAGACCTGCACCGAGGTCGATGAAGCTGGATGCAAGGGACATTTGCGAGCCAACTACAACCCATGAATATCACGAAAATGAAGGTGAAATAACGAAACTCACGGGAACTCGAGATGAGTACTGAAACGACCAGACCATAAATCTGCATTACGCAGCACTCGTCACAACAGCACCAAGGAGATAAAAAGAAGCAACACACCGCAATGATACCAGCCATGATAACCGGGATAACAGATCTCATGACGAGGTCAGGTCGCAAGACACCCATGGCAGAAATGCCAACACCAGACTTGGCATTCATAACCACCAAACGGGCGTAGAATAAACATACTCGACCTCACCCAACACACGCCAGCCAGCCACTCCGCTCCCAACCCTCAATAAACTTATCCTCTGAAAACCTCTCCACAGCCCACGTCCTCGCTCTCTCGCGATATCCCCACTCGATGGCGCCATCCATCGTCAGAATCTGTTGGATAAGAGAGGCAGTATCATTAAACACCCTGACATGCGTGTACGCCACGAAGAAGCGGTACCTCATGCATAGCCATCGCAAATTCGTCCGACGTTCGCGCATGGAAGCCAGTGGGCTGTGATGCATATGGTACGACAATGTCATTCAACGGACCCCCAGAGGCATGAACGAGGGGAATGAGACCCGCTGCCTAATTGCCGTAGAAAACACGCGGACAGCACGCGGTTGAGTTCTACGTAGTCGACCACGCGCATTCGCACTGCTTACCATGAACTCGACGACGTTGATCCCGAAATGCTCGTCGACCATCGTACTGATTCCGATGCTTGAACGGGAGAGCCAATCCAGCATGTCGGGATAGGCAGCATTGACGACGAACGAGACCTGGTTCTGATGCGGTGCGTCAGTAAGACAGTGTTTGTGTATAATCTGCGTACCTGAATATCCAATTCTGCTGCCAAGGCACGTAATGACTCGACCCTGTCTAGATCACCTTGATGTCGTGCGCCCCCTAATAATACCAATCGAACGACGTCCGAGCCTGATTGATCCCCTCGGGTCTTGTACTCTGGATGGTCCTTCAATAGTCGTGCAAACGCATAAAGCTGTACGGCGAGATTCTTTTCGGGTCTAAGATCACGTCAGCGAGTGAACAGACTTGCCGAGGGACCGATCGGCGCACCGGAACTGCGCAACGCTAAGAATAATGCGCTCTCTACCTTGCAGGGGAAACTTGATCATCCCTCGCGTATCGCACGGGGGATATACGGTCACGGGCCTGAGCTTGAGCCTTCGATCTCCGTTCACCAAACTTTGTTTACTTTTCCCAGTCGCGACCCATCGAACGACCGATCTCGAAAGCAGAGTTTTGACGGCGATTAGAGGAGGAACGTAATGCGCCCACTCGATGAGAGGACCAAAATGTTCGCGTGAAAGTATGGACGCAATGTGCTTGTGCGTCCATGACGAATTGACCATCAAAAAGTTCGCATGCGAGAGAGAGAGCGCGTAGTAGTACATCGTGAGGCGATAGTAGCTGTTCCGGCCAGCCGTCAAGACGTGAAAGAGTCTAGATATGAAACACGTACATACGCTTCGCTCGGATTCTCCACGATTCACCTCGCACTCGAGCGAGCATGTCGGTAGATATAGTCGGATAATGGACGTATGCGCCGATGGGGTTAGAGGCTCTCGTGAGCCAAGCTACAACGGGAAAGGTGAAGGCATAGCCCATGGTATCTAGAATAAAGAGGGAGTGTAAGAAAAAAGAGTGCGAAAGCGAGATAAACCAGGACCCACCAATGTAAACGTCGGGAATAAACTTTGACATTGCTTCCCAGACAAGATACGCGGAGCCGAGGCTCTGACCCAGGATAGTAAACCGAGGCCACCGGGAATCCTCGACCAGATGTCTTGATTTTAGGAATATGAAGTGGAGTGCTGAGGGATTGAGATCGATCGCGAAGCGGACCTAGCATAGGAGTTGTCGTCGTAGTAGATTCTCCGTGGAAGTGAGAACGCGCCAACCTTTACTTTGTCGACTATCTTCTGTTTCGAAACGTTTTGGTCACCCGAGTACACGACACATATCGTGTCCTTGTGTGTTCGTTGCACGTGGGAAATGGCAGTCCAGAGGACACGTTCGCCTCCGCCCCCGGCATGACTTGGAGAGTTGAGCTAACCGTGTGTACAATGAAGTGTACGCTCACCAGTACGGATGAAAAAATCCGATAAATTTGTAGTTTTCCGTTTGCGTTGGTTTGATTCCCAACTCGTTGAGAATGAGGTGACGAACACGACGTGATCTTGACCGCAGAGTGTTGGTGTACGTCGTAAATGACAGAAGGAGTGCAAGTAGACCGAAGCCGAAATAGAGCAAGGGGAAGGTGGCGCTCATCAAGGTTGCAAGCATGTCTGCCTCATCCGTTTTAGGATCGCGGCACACGTGACCTAGAACGACGGATCGGTCTCCACTAGACGATTAGTAGTACGCGCCCGTTCTCAAACTCGGCTTAGTTGACTAGTCTGTCTTGTTGTACTAGGCTCGAGAGTGAAAGAAAAAAAATTGTATTATTTGCATTGTATCTGCTACAAAAATAGTACTGTATTGTCATTGTTGTGGTGAATTCACACCAGGATCCATGTCCTCCAACCATGGACGATATTTCCCCCCTCTCTCGATCGCCTGTTCCTGCACAGTGCGCTTCGATGCTTGGTATTCTCGCCAGGATTGCCCATCGTTTGGGTCCCCGAGTGCGACACCCTGACAGCCCGGATAAGATCGGCACGTTCGCTAGTCAAGCACCTGTACTTTGGAAACGCATCGTTGCCACTCGGCTCGCAGCCATCGACCAAATCCGACGCCTTGCCAGTGCACGAGCTGTCAAAGCTGTTTGGGAGTGCCTAGTAGCTAGGTGGTATCAAACTCGCGCTCGCTCCTGACATTGTTTCCTTGCTTTAGCTCAATTATCCCCTACCTCAGGTCGCGGACGCGTTTTCTCACACAGCTCTTCTATCGGAATCGCCTGCACAGCTATTGCGTTGTCCACTGGCCCGGTCGACAATGCAACCAAGTCGCAGAAGTGATCAGCAAGACTCACCACGTATATCCTTACTTGTTCGATTTGTCGCTCTCCTTCCACCATCATCGCCTTACACACCTTGCCTCGCATACACGCTCTTGATGCATACCCTCGAATGAAAAATGGACAGGGAAATACGGAACGGTTCATTCTGGGGTACGAAAAGGGGGAGGTTATTTGCAAAAAGAATGCAAAAGAAAATGAAGCGTGACTGCGCATATGAGACAAACGACGACCCACCAATGTAAATGTCAGGAATGAACTTGGACATATCTTGTGTGTACGCCGGACCGACACGACCGAGTCTGGGTCTCCTGTGGTGAGTACTATGGCTCCAGGTGTTGAACCGCCTCCATGGCGGCCAGTTCCCAATTGGCCAGCTTGCTGTGCAATGAGTATGAACCAATGAGGCTGTCGGCCCATACGCCCGTCGGACCACTGTTGCTGGACACAGCCCTGGCAGCTCTTGCGCAACATCATGGGCGGTAAAGCAGCCGCACCATGTCGTACTTCATTTTCGTTTTGCGTCCCTTTTCTCACATACCTTCCCCATTTCGTACCCCAGAATGAACCGTTCCATATTTCCCTGTCCATTTTTCTTTGTGTATACGAGACCTGTCTAAGATATCTTCTCCTATAGGTATAAGTATTGACACGTAGCTCCAGTTTCGAACTATTCATTCCTCATCTCATTGGCGGCTAGTACTGAGTCTAGAGTCTACTCCTGATATCATGCCTCTCACAGCGTCTCACTGCAGACAGGCCAGTTGCAGGCTACAAAATGTAGGTAAACTGCTACTCTTCTCCAAACAATCGCATCTCTAATCCAACGCTCGCTGCACAGATTGTACCAACATCCCGGTCAATTTCCTTTGCTCTGATTCGTTGGCCAAAACCGCTCTGTAGTGCCCGGCCAAGAATCGATTACATAATCATATGTGCCTTGTGGCATCCTCGAGGTTGTCCCATTCCACTGCCACAGCATCAGCAAGTCTATTGGAATAATTCTCTCGGAAAATGTCGGGTCGAGGAATTCTTTAGGCCATTGGACCGTTGGTTAGGAGCGGGCAATGCAAAACCGTGTGGCCATTCGTTGACCGATCGAGAGTCAGTGTTGGCTGCCATTTACTTCCTCTGAGGTATTTAATCGCCTATCCAGCCTCGGACGCTGGTCGTTTTCGTCTCCCACACTAACCGACCTTTTACATCGTCCAACATCATGTACACCCAGCTCGACGTACACCCCAGGTCCTCCAACGACAGCACTGCAGGTCTTCAAACGAATACCATTATCTTTATCATTGTCGGGATTGGTGGGTTGTGTTCATTCATCACACCGTGATCATCCCTTCGATTATGACCATTCTGGTCCTTGCACTACGTGGTTATGCCAAACCTGCTTTGCATGCTGTCGTAGGTGGCAACGCTCCAAGGAACGACCAGTCCACGTGTTTCGCGCTTGATCTGTGGACTGCGTTTTCACAAACAGTCCAGCAGTACTACTTCGCTCGATGCATTCTGTCATTGAAATCGTGTCTCTGACTCCTCTCGTGCCCTACAGTATGTCTGTTCACCATAATAGCGGGGTTTTACTTTGTCGGCCGCTCGCACGCGGCGTGTAGAGCCGCCTCGGGGTTCGCCAGCCCGCACACGCCAATCACACACCCACCTCTTCCAGGAGGTAAACGTACACGCTGGCAAATTTGGACGACACGGCGTCGCACTCACGACACGGAGTCACCACCTGCCACCGAGGTCCCTACTGTGCTGGTCTCTCCACCTCCACCTCCATCTCCGACCGTACCTGCCAGAGCGGTGACTTATCCGATACCACGCCCCTCTCAGGGGCGTCGTGTCACCTCTCTCTCTGTGGATACCGCCTTCTCGCGTTCGCACATCTCACAGGAAGCGTTTGACGACTTTCGCAACTCTGCATATGACCTCGATGACGAATTGGGGTTGAACAGCGCAGGGAGCGGGGGAGAGCTTGGCGTGGAAGAACTCGGTCCCAAAATTCTTGATCGGTGTTCAAAGTTGCGTGCCTCTGATATCGGTCACCCAATAGAAGGGCGGTGATGACGAGAGCTTGGGGTGCCTCTCAGCTTGCGGTGTCTGTCAACGCCGCTGGGGAAGATTATTGTGGAGAATGTCGAGGTGTGTGATCCACAACGTTAATTGTAGCCATAATGGTGTCTCTGTGCTGTGCGCTAGTTTCACTGATACTCGTCGTCCTGTTACGTTTGTGTCACGTAACTTACTAGGAAGTATTTATCTAGCAGTTGTACTGTATTATCTGTCAATCTCTGATGTGTTTGCCTCAAAATACTCTATCCTTGTAAAAATATCAATGCCATCTGCAATCAAGACGAGTGATGTTCGCACTTAATGACCTCTGGATCTGAGGGTTCTGCAGGATAAAAATGCACACTCATCGAGCGCTTAGAAACCAACGCAGCTGGCAAGGGGTGGCAATCACGTCCCGTGGCTTCTCTAGAGATTACGTAACACTACCCTAATTGCATTGGTACTAGCAAAGCACTACTTACTCGTCCACGCGCATGTCTACTCATGACCGTTCGCTGATAGGTTCTGTATTCGAGCGACCGACACCGCGCACACCGTCCGCACCATCGCCAAGGTTCACCGCAACGCCTGGTGCAGGTTTCCCAGCTGCCCAGCATCGATCCAAGAGCGACTTTGCACGCGCGCGAGACCAGCGGTCAAAAGGCGACATCGCGAGTAGAGGTGCACCACCTGTCGTGTCGACGACGGATGCGCGTCCTGGCGTTTTGAGGACGGTGCCAATCGTGAATGCGACACCCGCCCCTACCGATACCGATGCTCTGCTTCGCCAGATCCACGAAGAGAACGCACAGAGAGTCGCGGGTATGAGCGAGGCAGAGATCGAGGCAGAGAAGCGCGGAATCTTGGAGCAGCTGGGAGAAGGAACGGGAGAATTGCTGAAGCGCGTGCAAGAAGCGCGACGACGGAATGAGGCACGGGAGAAGGAAATACAGGTGGTCCCGGAGGAACGAGCCGCACGAGATGGGCAATTGCAAACGACACACGACGACGACGACGACGCCCGTCAGACGACGGACCATGACCGTGACGACGGACACGCAACTTCCCCCGCCCCCCGCCGGTTTCCAACTGGGTTGGCCATCAAGCCTTGTGTGCTTCGGGTAAAGAGTCTCGAAAATATAGGACAGTCGGGTAAGTTTTCTCTTTTTCTCTTTTTCGTTGATATCTCAAACGTTTAGTGCCATCGCCATTGCCTGTCACGAGCAGCACGCGTCCCTCTAGCCGTACAGGTCGCAAGTTGCGCTTCGCAGAGGTCACCCCAGACGACGTGCATGTTTACGAATCAGCGCCTAGATCGCCTAAACGAACCGTCCTCGCACTTCCACCGCCACCGGACATAAAAGACGACTCGATCGTGTCTCTGGGCACATTCAAGAACGCTATTCCGTTCAAGCGTGCCCATCCCATCGACCCCTCTACCAAAGACCGACTATTAGACGCCCAAAAAGACGACGACGAGCTCGAGGAGGGTACTCCCGAGTACATCCGTCGACGCTACTTTCCAAATGTGTCTAGCGATCCAAACCTTGCGTGGATGGACATATCCTCCGAGGAGCCAATAGATCCATCCGTCCCTCGATTCGATCTTCAAGGTGCACCGCTATCAGCACCGCTTTCTGCCACATTACCTTCTCACTTGGGTCTGCATCATCACGCTCAAGGTAGTCATGCCGGGTACACTATGGACGATATTTTCCTTCTCTCTCGATCGACTGTTCCTGCACAGCGCGCTTCAATGCTTGGTATTCTCGCCAGGATTGCCCATCGATTGGGTCTCCAAGTGCGACACCCTGACAGCCTAGATAAAATTACCGCGTTTGCTGGTCAAGAGCCTGTGCTTCGGAAGCGTATCCTTGCCGCTGGGCTCACGGCCATCGACCAGATTGGAAGCCTTGGTGCACGAGCTGTCGAAGTTGTTTGGGAATGCCTGGTCGAGTGGGATGCGGCGACGAGTGAGCCAGGTGGCATCGAACTCGCCCTCGCTCCGGACATTGTTTCCTTGCTTCAGCTCGAACATTTCCTACCTCAGGTCACAGACATGTTTTCGCACGCAGCCCTTCCATCAGAATCGCTCGCACAGCTGTTGGCAGTCGTCCACTGGCTCGCTCAACAATCCAACCAGGTCGCAGAAGCGATCATCAAAACGCCTCGACTCGTCCCGACCATTCTCACCACGTTTCTCCTTACACCAATTCCGCCCAGAGAAGACTCTCGGTTGCCAAACCCACTTGCACTTCGACTGCTGATTGCGCTCGCTTCTGCATCGCGTTTGAATGCGTCTGCGCTGCTCGATCCCGCAGATGCACTTCTTCGATTTGTCACTCTTCTTCCGCCGTCGTCGCCTTACGCACCTTTACTCGCATACACACTCTTGACGCACACCCTCCGGTTTTACACGGTCCTCGCGTCCTACGGTCTCTATTCTCACATTGCCACTTCGGCATCTCAGGTGTTCACCACGCTTGCTTCCCATGTCTCTCTGGCCTCCATTGATACCAGAATGGCGCTAGAGTCTCTACAACTTCGCACAGCCTGGGCATCACTTGTAGAGGCATGGACGGTCTGTGCGACCGATCCACATGCGACCAGTCCACCCCACGAAATACTTTGGAGCCAGGTATGTGCCTGGGGATGGGCAGCAGACATACGGAAGCTTAGGGAAGGTCTGGGAAACAAGAGATCAGAGTGGCAGGTCTATGTAGCGATATGGAATGCTGAGGTAGCATGGCTTGAGGGTGCACGGATCAATGGCATCATGGCTGGAAAAGTAGAGCGAGAAGAGGCGTTGCACATCCTCAGGCGCACCTTTGCAGCTACAGATGGGACAGAATACAGAATCGTGCAGCACGCGCTGGAGGTGGTGACATGCGAACTCGCAAACGACGATCCAACGACGATCCAAGACGGGCAACGTGTTTTAGCGTCACTCGCTAGCGCAGGCGAGGTCCTCACTTCTGCACTCCGTCTGTTTTTGGCCTGTCTTCCGCCCCTCGATGACGGTGTATCGCTCTCTGCCCCTCCTTTTGTGCTCCCACTGAGTGAGCTGTCGGGTCTCTCTGCGACGCTTGTCAAGCATCCAATCTGGTCTCTTCCTCTGTCGCTCGGCGCTGCGTACCTGGTGGTCCATCTCCGTCCACTGACCCGGTTTATCGCCCATTTCCATCGCGTGTCGCGGTACATACCTGGAACGACACCCCAGCTGTGGTTTTCCCAAGCGCTCGTCTTTCTGCCTCGCCTTCTCCCAGGGGACGAATCGGATGCACTCACAATGTTTGATACATTTTCGCTCGTCACGCCGCGGTTCATTGGCATCGATCCTGCAGAGCTACCGCAAAGTGTTTCTGTGGACGTCCTGCGGCCGTTTTTCGAGTACACAGTGCGTCCTCGAGGGGCGGCATATGTGGCGCCGCTCCGACCAAACCCAGAGAGCATCTCACAGTCTTGTACACTCCGGCTCCTCAGCCCTCTACCGAGCGACCATCTAGACACGGATGCGGACACGGATGCGGACACGATCACAGACACGGAGCGTCGTACGTTTGCAGCTGGTCTCCCGCTCCCACGCGACGTCTTGTTCACCCCATTGACGCACCTCTTGCGATCGGGCACGTCGCCCGTCTTTCGTGCACTGCCTGCGCACTGGAATGCGAGTGAAGCGGACGTGGTGCGTGCGACGCTCTTCTTGGCACTGGCCGCACACCGAGTGCTGCTCGCACACGGCCTGGACGCGTTCGCGTACGGCGCGCCCGAGGCCGTCTTTGCCTGCATGCGCGTGTGCATGCTCGAACACGGCGTCGGCGGAAAAGAAGAGGTGTTTCGAGAACCAGGTGTGGCGCGGCTGATGGGGCGGTTGACCGAGCCCTGGACGGTGCGTGGTTGCCGTGGCGGGCGGGCGCGGACGCCGGGTCGAGGAGGCGCGTGTACGCTCGAGGACGCCTCCGCGGGCTATCTCGGCACGACGTCGTTTTATCAGTTTTATACGGACCTGGTGGCGCTGTACGGTGCGGTGTCGTTTGGGCATGGGCTCTTTGCGGCGTTGGTGGTCACGCCGTTGGCGATGGGGTATGCGGTCGATTACCGACGGGCGTTGTGGTGCGGCGACGAGGCTGTCTCTGGTCCGGCGCAAGGAGGAGGCGGTGGGGCGGGTCTGAGCGATTGCGTGCGGAGCGTGCGTGTCCCGGTCGAAGACGTGATATGCACAGCTCCGGGTTCGGCGAGCAACGTTGGCGCGGACGACAGTGTCGATCCTCGGGAGTACCTGTACCCCGTCGAACGGGATGCGGGGATGTTGGGCGCGTATGTGACGGCACTGGTGACGCGCGATGGTGGCGTCCAGGGATTCCTCAGGCTCGTGGCGGTGCACCATGTCGCGTGCACGGTGTGGGGGGACTTGGATCCGGCTGTGGAGAGCAGGGAGGCGGAAACGGAGGGATTGAAGGGGGAAGAGATGCGGGTAAGGTTGTTGCGGGTGGTGCTCGTACGTGGGGATGAGGATGCTGTGAAGGACGTGGTGCTGTATCGGCAACGCTCGCGAGGGACGATGGTGTGGCCCCCGTCGTGTTATCGGGGTGGCGACGAGGCAAGCGGGGATCTCAGTGGCTGGCGGAAGGAGCGACTGGACTTTGTGCAGCAATCGATGGGGGAGGGTGCCATGGAGCGGGTGAGGGGACTGCTGATGCCTGCGGTGTAGGGATCTAGTGAGCAATTACAGTAAACGGAAGAGTATGATATCGCGAATAATGAGCTGTTGCCGACACATTGTCTGTTTCACCGCTCGATACCAGTCAACTCAAATACATGATACGACCATTTGATTGAACACCAATTTCTCGCTCGTAAGGAGCAGAGATCTACGTACGTCTGTAATGCCAATTCTGCATATCAGGGACGAGGTTTAGGTTTAGAGAAAAGATTCTGGTGGAACTCTTCCAGTTCTTCCCTCGACCATTCCACAGTACTGCCATCTCCCATTGAGCCCTCCTTGATTCTTTGCGCCTCGTTGAATATGTTAGCACGAGACTTTTCTGCATCATCCGTTGATAGCTGATCAGGAAATGTCAAGGCGAGACCCGATTTCTCGTCCGGCTTATTGATGACGTGAAAGTGGACATGGTGGATGGTCTGTTTAGCAAGTTTCCCATTGTTCTGCACGGACAGTCAGAGAACGGACGACAAAAGCCCAAGAGACAGACCTGGAGGATGTTGTATTCCTCGAACCCCAGTTTGATTGCGACCTTCTTGGCAACTTTGATTATATCTGCGAGATCATCGTCTGGGAGCTCGTGCATCTTGGCAGCGTGGCCTGGCGCGGGTCGTATGTGAGTGTAGATGTGCGGCATGAATCAGACATCGTACGTTTGGGAAGGATGAGGGTGTGACCTCCGGAGAGCGGCTGAGGGAGCGCAAGGATGGCACATCTGACACAAATCACATGAGCTCTCGTAGGGGAACGAGGAAGAGGATACGTACGATTTCTCTGTTACCATAACCCGGACGCCCTTCTCGGCACCTAGTTGATCTGGTGTGCAATCATAACGCAAGACGACAACGGATAAAAGGCTTACTTCGAGCGATCTTGCAAAACTTGCATGCGTCAGAATATACAGTGGAATCGGACATGGTAATTTCAATGATCGACTGACGGCGGGGTGCGCCCTGTTTTATACTCTGGGTCTTACCTTGCTGTGTCCATCAAATGGAGTGTGGACGAGACAAGCCTACGATGTGGTCCGGAAACAAGTTGGCTGTGTTGGAACCGAAGACCATTCAAACTACCATGCTGAGTTTGCTGAGTTTGCTGGAACAGTGACTCGGAGCTCCGGCTGGCACACTATGACAATGGCACTTGGCAGTGTGGACTCTGTGTGGGGCTGTGAAACAACGTCAGTAGTGTCAACTTTATGGACCAAATGGCTCAAGATGTCTCAAACCTACAAAGGGAAGCGGTGTGGGATTCTAATCGGACCGACTCACAGCCGCTTCAGGGCGATATATACTGGTCCAAGCTAGTGACGTAGAACACACAATAGTAGACTCGCCAGGTCATTGTCATTCAATCTCAATGAGACCGGTTGGGTCGAATTCATTATCAAACGGGCGTGCGATTTCTTCTTGCCGATCGTCGTTTACAAATCATGGACCTACAGTTTCCCTTCTAGCTTCTCGAGCAATTTGGCATGATACTCTTTGAGTTCCTCCTTGGGCGGGCTCTTTGAGGGCCAGCTTTCGTCTAACAATACAAGACCCTCTTTCTCATTGGGCTTGGGGATAACGTGGAAGTGGACATGGTCCACTTGTTGGTGTGCCGGCCGTCCATTGTTCTGTACCGAGTGCAGAACATGAGCCGAATCCAAAATGGGTACGAGAAAGGACAGACAGACCTGAAGAATGTTGTAGTTCTCAAGCCCCTGTGCCAAGGCGATCTTTTTGGCGATGGGGAGTGCATCAGCAAGATATTCATCTGGCAATTCGTGCAACTTTTCTGCATGGTCTATTTGTTGCGTGAGTGCGTCATGGACGCTGTTTCAAGCGAATGACTACCTTTGGGGATCACGAGGGCATGGCCCTTGGAGATTGGGCCGATGTCGAGGAATGCGTACCTACAACGATTGTTCCTTTTGTCAGAGGAACAAGGGGGGCACGTACGATAGACTTGTCTCGACAAGCTTGTAACTAGGAATCTCCCCTGTGGGTAGGTCAAGACAACAATAAGATGGCTATATCAAAGGTACAAGCCTTTGATGATCTTGCAAAAGATGCAGGAACCGAGGTATCTAACTTGATGAAGTTATGAACAGTCCAAGTCCTGTTTCAATCACTTGCCTTGCTGCCATCAGTAGATGATAATGGATGGGAACAGAAATAAGCGCCCTTGGATATGATCATACTGCTCACGTGATCCATAACTTATCCTTCTTGTCATCGTCCACAACGATGAGCTCGTTTGACTTTGCGCAGTGGCCACCAAAACTGACCGATGCACAGATCGCGTCCTTGACGCTTCACGCGACAACGTATGCCTTTGCACACGGTCTTAATTACCTCCCACTTGGTCCTCAACCACCCAGTCCTACTACGGTCATCCATGCACCCATCGCGCTCGTACCCAGCCCGGTACCACGTACTCTCTTTAATAATGCTCAGCGATTGCAGTCGATCTACAACAAACTGTATGCGCGTGTCGCCACAGACGACAGTTTTCTTGATCAAGTGATGGGTGCAAAGGTAGGTGTCGGTCAGGCAGACGAGTTCGTCAGAAGGCTATGGCAAGGATGGAAACAGATCAGGGAGGAAGGAATCGTGCAGGTAAATAACTCGTTGAGTTTTACGCCGCGCGTCTCTCAGAGAGATTGCTTAGCGCCTGCACTTTGGTCTCTTCCGTTCAGACTATCTCCTCGACACTAGCAATGGCAACGTGCTCGGTCTCAAGCAAGTAGAATTCAACACGATATCGTCCGCTTTTGGTCCCTTTTCCGATATAGTCACTAGAATGCATAGGTGAGCTTGATTTCGGTATTGTGCGCAAGGATTGGTGACCTGTTTAGATACCTATACACGTTGACGGATTATTATCGCGCATCGCCTTATCTCAAGGCGGAAAACTTTCCCCCCAACGACCCCAAATCTGGGCTAGCCGCCGGTTTTGCAGAAGCGCACAAGGCGTATGGTGTACCAAAGTGCAGTAATTCCCTGCTACACTGTCATTCCAACTGACCGTTTGGCAGTGCATGTATCCTGTTTGTCGTGCAACCCGACGAGCGGAATGTTTTTGACCAGCGTTGGCTAGAGTACGAATTAATTGAAAAGTCTGTTTCTGTTCACCGTGTATGCGTGCTTCACACTCATGTTCTTCGAAACACCAGACACGGTATCCGTGTCATCCGTCAAACCTTTGCTGAACTTGCCTCTACCGCATCGCTTGACGGCCCCTCCCGCAGGCTCCTCCTCACCCTGTCTTGCGATCCCAACCCCATCGAGATATCAGCGATCTACTTCCGAGCAGGATATGTCCCGACCGACTTTCCTACCGAGACACACTGGGCTGCACGCTTCCGTCTCGAGCGCAGCCGTGCGATCAAGTGCCCAACCATACCCCTCCAACTAGCAGGCGGGAAAAAGGTGCAGGAAGCACTGAGCCAGCCCGGCATCGTCGAGCGCTTCTTTCCCACCTCGGCGTCAGACCCGACGGCAGCCTCGGACGTGGCTGCCCTTCGTGAGACCTGGATGCCCATGTGGGCGCTCGATGCTGAGAACCCGCCCGCGTTGCCTGGCTATGATACAGCCCCAGCTGCCGTCGAGCGCAAGCAGGGAGAACCGCTCGGGACGACCCTCGCCCGTCGTCATGCGGACAAACTCGTGCTCAAGCCTCAGCGCGAGGGGGGTGGAAACAACGTTTACAAGGGGGACATTCCTCCGTTTTTGGAGAGCCTTGGAGAAGAGGAACGAAGGGCGTGGATCGCGATGGCACTGATTGTTCCGCCGTCCAAGGTAGGATCGTACCTCGTGCGCACCAAACCAGGTGCGAGCGGGGATGAGAAGCGCGAGAGGGCGATACGTGTGGAGACGATATCCGAGTTGGGTATGTATGGTTGGGCCTTGTTTGGGAAGGAAAAGGAAGGGGAGAAAGAGATCATGTGCAAGGAACGGGGCGACGTCGGTTGGTTGATGCGCACAAAAGGGGTAGACAGCAACGAGGGAGGTGTGGCCGCCGGGTTCTCTGTGTTGGATTCGGTGGTGCTTGTCGATGGGTGATCAGGTCGCGCTGATTATCGCAGTTGAGTATAGTGCACATGTGCACTATATGGTGCTATTACTACTAGTGAGATCTTTGTCCTAGTTGAGGACGCAACCTTTTCGTCCAAACGCGTCCGGGGTACCATTACTGTCGAATGTAGGATATACATTGTCTCTCGTGGACCACCGTCAGGATATCCCACATATGTGCCGCAGGTAAGTCTCTGGGAATCGTGCATCTGGATCAACACTTGTACATCGAACAACAAGACACGGCACCCCTAGATATTGCCATATCTTGACTCGTAATGTCTATGCGTGGTGGAATAGTTCTGAGACAACGATTTGCGAATGTCAAGGTATGCTCTAAAGGCTGCTGCTGCGTCCGCAAGGAGTATGTGCAACAATCTTTGTTCCTCCATAGGTAACGCATGATCTTCTTTGTCCATTTTCAATGACACAAACCACTCGTCGTCCTCGTGTAGCAGTTGCCTTGCCACCTTTTCTCTCCAACGTCTCCAGACTATGGTGTCATATGGAAGCGCAGTCACAAGCACCCGGTGGTACAAGTCGGGAGTCGCCAGGTGGTGCGCACCACTGAAGACCAGCAGGCAGACAAACACGGCCATCGTCGGTCTAGTCCCGGCGAAGAACTTCCGTACTTTTGGCTCTCCCAGTTTATCAAACAGGAGCTCAGCTTGGAGTCTCTCCTTCTTGTACGAGACGAGACGATAGCTGTACGTCCAGGATACGACGAGGGATGATGATGAACATGATTTGGCCAAAACAACGTTCCTTGGGGTACAAGGACGAGCTGGGCGATGCACTCGACAAGGTGAAAAGAGCGCACAGAGACGGATGCCGTCTTGCCAGTGTGTACCGCCCTGTAACTCAAACTTGCCCTTGGTGATCACGTTCATGATGATCCAAACGACGACGACCTTTTCCCCGGTGATTATAAAGCCGTGTCCGGGAGGTGCTGCCAGTGGATATCTCTCGACTTGTAGCAGTCTTCCGGATCCAATCACCATGCTTGCAAAACCGCTGGTGAGAATCCCTACCAGGATCACTGAAAACATGTACCAGTCGAAAGCGAAGCCTCACGAGAGGCAGGCAACGATGCTGGTGATTATAGGAACGAGGGTAAATAGGGTATGGCTGATGTGCGTAACCGGGATGGGTCGGTCCAAGTCGATGGCATAGGGATCGATTCCGAGGAGATGGATGATCGATGACCATGGGTTTCGTCATCCTGCCAGAAATATGGTATGCAGGAACGTCCGTTTCCGTGGTTCTCTCGGACACCAGATAGCCTAAATGGCCCGTCTGTATCGTCGTTTCAGAGAAAGCGGCCACGAATTCCGGCCCTGTCTCATTATCAAGACCCAAAAAGTGCGGCGGGGGAACGATTCCTACAAGGGCGTGTTTGGAACGAACTTGCAAATTTACCCAAATGTCGGGCAATGTCAAGACTTCCTGGGGTGTTGTACCAACCTAGCCTCCATCGTCTGCCTCGATAGAGGGGAATCACGGCCATAGTAGAGATAACTTCTTGGCCACCTATCAGGCCAACGAATTCCAGGGCATTGAAAGCAAACCTGGAGTCTGCGAGAGATGTACTGAAGAGAGACATACCATACGAACCAGTACAGACTACAGCCTCGCGAAGTTCATTGTTCGCAGCAGTGGCGCAGGAAAGCCGTCTAATTCCATCGGACCGGTGATCCCCGGATTCGTCTCGATAACGGCACAAGTACTTGAGGAGTGGCAACTCGGAGGACATATCTAATGATTGGACTGCCAATTGGTGTTTCCAAAACTCGAGGCAATTTTCGAGTGGAATGTTTGCAATTGCGCAAGGGTTTGACACTTGACATCGTCTGCATCTAATATTGGCACAGGAGGCTGCGCTTTAGGTTAGAGACATTGCCAAGTGCAGCATAAAATTAACCCGACTTCAACTTGGTGCCAATCAATGGCGAGAGGATGAATTTACACGAAATTTTTGCAAAAGCCATCAGGACGGACACGGGTTCTCAGCCAATCCACAAAAAAAGTAGCCATGTACGTCGTTTTGTAACGGTGAGAGGTCAGTGTGTCTGATGATGTGCGCCAGTGAGTGATGATGTGATGAGGGCCCAGAGACGATTCGGTGGATGAGTGACCGTTGCATACATATGCAAAGTGTCGGACTCTCGACTAACATGCTCAGGAAAAAAAACACGGATTGAATAGCAACGATCAAACAAGCAACGTTCCTTCCAATCCATGTCCTCCCCCCACACGATTCGTCTGATCTTTGCGGTGAACGTGTTTCAGCTCGAGGCAACGTGGCCGTTGACAGATGGTGCCAAGCACCGCGCGACGAGCGGCTGGTCAGTCCAAACCGCCCCATTCTTTGTCGGCGTCTCGCTGAGCACATACGACGTCGCAAAGTTACCCGCTGCCCAGCCAACGTATCCCATAAACACTGCAGACGGATCCGACATCCATGTCAGTCAACGCGCTCCAGGAATGAATAGAGTAAGACGCCGCACCATCCGAGTTTTCGGCCTGAAACTGGATTTGCTGGCAAATATACTGCTCGCACGAGGCGGTATTGCCACCACCGGTCTCCGTGTTGAGTGCCTGACGCCCGTTGCAACGCAACCATTCAGCAAGGGGTGCCCACGCGTCCGCAATGTGATCGGTGACGCATGTGTCGCTCGTTCCTCTACAGACCGTCCGACAGACATGAGCATGTCGCACAACAGCGCATGTATGGAATGCTCACGAGTTGTCAGAGTCGAGATACATGTGCACGTCGAAAACGAGGTTATCATGGCTCCCGTCTGGATTGGTCACGGCGGCAAGCGCGGCTGCAGAGCCGCCCGAGACAAATGTTTGTGCAGAAGTCCAATGATCACCGGGGAGTAGGATCATCTGCGTGGTGGCACCAGCCTTGCGAATGGCAGTCACGGCAGCCTTGGACCTAGATCAGTTCACTCCATCAACGATACATAAGCGGCTGACATTACCTGAACTGTTTCTGCCCACAGTGTAAGCTGTCAGAAAAGAGACGTTATATTACACAAGGTATCATGATGTGCCCCAACGTGCTCACGTTAGGGAGATCATGAGGTTCATTCATGCTGAGAATACATCAGTCGAGCTTCAAGGCACCGAGTAAACCGCCTACATTCCGAAGCAAATATTGGCCTCGTTAGCGTAGTGGGTCGCCAACGAACTCCAAAGGGAAGCAAAAACCTCGTTAGAAGGGCCACCCTGTCCAACGATCTACAGCGACGCTGCATCAGTAGCAACCCCATGAAGACACGAATCAAGCGTACCTGTCCATTCCACCTGGCGTAATTGTGGAGATCAATGATGCATTTGGCGCCCGTCGCCAAACATCCCTGAACCAAGGTGTCGTACTCCAAAAAATACGCTTGATTAAGGGTGCCGGTGGCAACGTTGTCGGTCAAGAATTGCCACCCGACAGGAAGACGAAACATGTTGTACTTGTCGTCCTTTACAAAATGTTCCATCTGGCCCAAGCCATCAGCACCGTAGTACTGAGTCAATGGAGGCCAGGCAGAGCTTTCAGAGTCTGACGGATCGCCTTTCAGCCAAATCGTCATAGTGATAGTAAAAACAAACCTACCGTCGCCATTGGTGTCCATACCAAAATCTAGACGTACAGCAAAAATCAGTAATTCGCAACCAAAAACCGTGAGCGTTCTCACCAAACCCGGCAATGTTTACGCCAGCGTACTTCAATTTCCCCGCAGACGCAGGGGGGGTCGCACCACAACTGCTCGTCGGAGTTGCGCCGGAACTAGTGGTAGTCGAAGTTGCGCCATGACTAGTGGTGGTCGTGGGCGCCCTAGCACTAGTAACGGCAGTCACACCGTTATGAGCGGCAATACACTGTGAATAATCTGGTGAACCATGACGACCAATTTGAGTCAGAAAAAGTAGGTCGCCGGGATACCACCGCTTGCTCACAAGGGTTCTGATAGATGCAAGTTGCACCGCCAACACAAGTAGTGGGTCCCGTCCATTCCTGAAGACGGCAGTCATTATGAAAAGTAAGCGGCAAGTCAGGCGACGTACTTTACCACCACCTATTGGAAATAGTTAGCCAGATATGATAAGCAAATGGACAATAAAAGGCTCACATTGCCCATAGAGAGCGGCCTGCGCACGAACAGACAAAGCGGTTAGCCCGACAAATCCGAGAGCGTAGAAAGCCTTCATGAGAACGCCTTTTGCACAAGGTTCATTTCCAGGCGTTGCACATGATATACATTTTGACGAGTTTCCCTGGAGAGTGCGTTCGGTGCAGCACCGGGGTCAAGATTATGGGGTAGTTCTGATCCGGTAACACGCCATGTTGACATTGAAGATCGTACCTTGATTGGGACCTGACGTCCACGGTGCACCTTATCACTCTAAACAGGCACCCATGTCATACATCCTAAGCACGAACCGACGCCCCTTGCAACCGGCAAGGAAGCATGTGCGCTGCAAAGGAAAAAGCACAAAAATTGTCTGGATCCGTGGGGTAGGAGACCATCGCAAGCAGGATTCCCGAGGAGCTCACGCCGCTGCGTTCCAGTTCCATGTTGTCTCCGAGTTGCCGAGGTTAGTTATGCGGGGGAACAGCCGACTCCAACATCAAAGTACCTGTCAAGCAAATAAGTCGAAATACCTCACATGCACTTCAAGGCTAGTGATCCGGTGGAATGGGAAGCCAGGAAACGACACAGACGGGAGTACTAGTCCATGATCGTATGTGAGAACACGATCTGGAAAAGAGCACAAGGGGTGCGTAGCGCAGTGGTAGCGCGCATGCTTTGCAATTGCTTGTAGGACAACCTGCGAGCGAACGTGTATGAGGTCCAGGGTTCAATCCCCTGCGCATCCAAAACTTTTTTTTGCATAATTTAGCATCATACCAGTTCCCAAGTACATGCATTGCCTGACTGTATTTGTTCCCTTGTATCGACAGCAAAGATCCGAGCCTTCCAATCTACAATGATCAAAACTACACTGCTTGTGTTGCAAGAACCGTTGTTCTAGGGGGATTGCATTAAGCAGAAATGTACTGTATGCATTTCAATGTTGCGCATTCGTCCAAAACCAACGCCCTCAACGAGGATCATCGCTTCTCCAGATCCATGCCTTCGTCTGCCGAGATGTCGGGGACAGCATCATCAGCTATAGTTGCGTCTTCATTGGGTACCACCAGCTGCTTCCCGTCAGTGGATGTGCTCTCGGGACCATCAAGTGGAAGGGGTTCATCATCTGGATCGGTGTCGGTCATCGTCAACGTTGACCCTTCGGCGTAATAGAAATCGTTCAATGTCAACGGACGCATGGCGAATCCCTAGATGATGAAGAACATGAGCGACGAAGAACAATGGACGACCGGACGTACTTCTTGGCCCACTTTCTTGATCGCGTCCTCGTCATGCGCCATCGCTCGCATGCATTCACGTACAGGTACCATGGCAGCGCTCCGACACAGTTCACGCAGGTCCGAACCTGAGAAGCCGGTGGTTTTGGATGCAAGCGTGTCGACGGTCAGAGAAGGATCAAGCTTGGTGTCCTTCAACATCTGCACGTTTCAAAGGGTCACTCTCGACAAAAGCGAAATAGATACAAATGGAAACCAGACCAGGGAGAGTATCTTGGATCGTTGCTCTGCGTTTGGCAGACCGACAGCAAATCGTTTCGGCATGCGACGTAGAATAGCGGGATCGATGTCCATGGGACGGTTCGTCGCTCCTAGAACCATTATTCGATCCTCTCCCGACATCAAACCATCCCATGACCTATATCATCTATGCCTTAGATAATGTCAATTCTAGACTGAGAATAAAGCATACGTCATGAATTCAGCCTTGATCATACTCATCACCTCGTGATCATCCGTCCTCCGCTCCCTCAGGAATGTGTCTATCTCGTCCACGAAGATGATTGTTGGTTGCATCTTTCGGGCAAGCGTGAATACCCCTGCGACGAGTTTGTTTGATTCTCCGAACCACTTGTTAGTGAGTACCGATGCGGGAATGTTGAGAAATGTAGCCCCGGATTCCTTGGCAAGGGCACGCGCAAGCATAGTCTTGCCACATCCAGGAGGGCCGTAAAGGAGGACACCTTTCGGTGCGCTGAGCAGTGACGAAGAAGCGGTGAAGAGGTGTGGGTACATGAGGGGATATATGACGGATTCACGGAGAGAGGTGATGATGGGATCTAGACCACCGATGTCTGTAAATGAGTGTGACCCTGGTGAGCAGGCTGTAGCGAAGCGCAAATAACCCCACACCTTCAAAGCGTACTTGGATATCATCCGGGCATACCACTTCCTTTGATATGGACACTAGACATTCTATTCAACATCCGGATGACAAATGGAGTTGGAGATCCACGCACCCTCGTATTCGTCAAGTTTGAACCCGCTCTTTCCCAGCTTTGCCCTTATTTCCGCGCGACGCTTCTCTTCTTTCTTATCTACTTGGTGTTGGCCGATAAACCACTGTGATATAAAGGCAGTGAATCTCAACGAAAGACTGACAAGTGAAAAAAGAATACGACTCACACGGTAAGCATAATGTGCAGCAACCTTTAGGAAATGAGCCAGACGTTGAAATGGATCAGTATTCAAAGCCAGGACCACATCTTGACTCTAAACATGCCTGTGTTACTATGAGTAGCGCGACTGACGAGAGTGTTAGCAAACAGGAACGTGCATCCTGTCTCTCTCGATGAATGGATATACAAAGCACATACCATTGATAATTATACGTCTTGTATTTAGCTGGGATGACATGTTGGGGCGCTACAAAGCGAATGATAAACCGTTACTGGAGGCGCCGTCGGTGTTGTAAGGCCACCCAACAGAAAAATATGGTAGAGATGTAAAAAGGAATCTCTGCTGTTCCTTGAGCTACGAGAGATGGTGGAGTGCTTTCTCCGGTATGTTGCCTGTAGAGTCGATATGTGGTTAGAACTTGAGCGCAGTGTAAATTGCTGACAACAAGCTCGCATCTATAGAAGGAAATTTAGCCCCTGAGTCTGCGATTGCTAGTGAACGTACACGCTGAGACTATTAGAATATGAAAGCACTACTTAGTACGACTGGTACATTTGAGCTGGGATAGCCTATCAAGTGTGTTGGCACTGGCATGCGGGAACCTTTGTAGCCGTTGCGGCCCGGCCTTTGTCACTGCCACCGGGTACTATCCCAAGTCAGAATCAAACATGGCACTCACTTCGTGACTCGATGCTCCGTTCACGACCCCATCATGAAATTAGTATATCCTTGTCTAACTCGAGTCACAACAGATTTTATCGTCCTACTTGAGGCCTTACTTTTCCTAGAGTCGGTCGGCCACAGCATGGTTGTGCACAGGAACTTCAAAATACGGGCATTCATTAATTTTAGACCACGCGAGCGAAAATTTTCCCCGAGCGTCTCCTTCATTCTACACTAGCGACTCCTCAGAATCAACAGTGTCTCCACTTACTCTCCACCGTAGTCTCTCCGTTGGTGCCTTTTGGCGGGCGAATGTTGACCCCATTGGGTATGTACTAGGTATTCTCACGTTGCCAGCGCTCGGACTAACGGTTGACCACGTCAAGGTGTTTCGAAACCTCTGGAAATCACCCTTGATAGTAGGGTAAACTCGGTCGCCTTTTCACCCCACGGATCGTATCTAGTGACGGGCTGCACCGATGGAACGATTCAACAATGGAACATCGGTGATGGCAAGAAGACGGGAACGGCGATGAAAGCAGACAATTCAGTCCTCGTTGTCGCTGTTTCCAGTGACGGAAAATGGATTGTGAGCGGTGGACTGGATTGTAAGGTTACAGTCTGGGATGCAAAGACGCAAAAGAAGGTTTTCGAGTCTAACCGAGCAAACGAAAAGTGGATCAGCGCGCTGGATGTATCACCGGGGTCGACAAGGTTTGCCAGCGTGTCGAGCGACTACATGGCAACCATCTGGAGTCTTACGACAGGCCAGCAACTTGTTGGCCCTCTAAGGCACAACAATCATATAGATTGTGTCGCATTCTCACCGGATGGCGACCATGTTGCTACCGCTGGCCTCTGTCACCAACTTCGCATTTGGGACAGCCGCAACGGAGACCTGGTTGTCGAGGTTCCTGACATATTTCCTGAATCGCTTGTCTGGTGGAGAGATGACCGAATCTTTGCATCCACGAGGTCAACCCAGCAATGGATCGACACGCATTCAGGGTCAACCCTGCTGGAACTCCCTCGAACTCGCAATACAACCGCAAAATCGCATCTCTCTGTCTCGCGAAACCGCAACCTTTTGGTGAACCTCGAGAAGTCTACCTTGCGTTTCTGGGATCAAACGTCCTGTTCCTGGAGTTCCGCATCTGAACTCGGCCACATTGGTGGTACCATTGCAGTCTCGCCCGACAATCGTCATGTTGTTGTCGGAGGAGAGGATAGGTTTTCAATTTGGGACCTTCCCTGTGGCACTCCAGAGGACACTAGCCCTGTAAGTAAGCTTGTTCTTTCCTGATCGGTTTTGTTTATTGACGATTGAACAAAAGGGCGTCGTAAGTACATCATATCTCACAGAAATAAGTTTTATCATCGGGACTCTTTAGTTCATGCAACTCCCCGGTCCAATATTGGAGCTATGGTCGCATGAAATGTTGGAGTCCGCTTTGGAAGTACTCTCTCATGACATTGCATTAAACGGACAATCTCATCACACATTGGCTAACCGCGCTCTTGTTTACGCTCGTTTGAAAAAGTGGGATAGTGCACTTCTCGACGCCGAGATGGTAATTAATCTATTTCTACTTTCCTTTGGAAGTCGCTCAAGTGCTTCATTTCCAGTCAATCGATATCCAACCATCGGTTATAGGATATATCGCAA
>JBBPTN010000213.1:0-31441 GCA_038094075.1 Xerocomus spinulosus | reverse complement strand
AGAAGTGAGGAAAGAGGCCCTGGCAGCCCATGAGCTGGCCAGGCAGACAATGAAAGCATGAACTACACGTTCATTCACCCCATTCAAGAAAGGAGACAAGGTCTGGCTAGAAGCCAGGAATCTCCACTGCTCCATTGAAAATCCAAAGTTTGCGCCTAAACGGGAAGAACCCTTTTCCATCACAGATGTTCTATCTCCCATCACGTTTAAACTCCGACTCCCAAAAGCTTGGTGCATCCACAATACCTTCCATGCCTCCCTTCTATCCCCATACAAAGAAAATGATATTCATGGCCAAAACTTCCCGAAACCGCCACCTGACCTGATTCAGGGCAAGGAACAGTTTGAAGTGGAAGCCATCTTACGACACCGAGGCGCACCCAGACAAAGGCAATTCCTAATCAAGTGGAAAGGCTATCCCACATCTGACAACTTCTGGGAACCTGAACGAAACCTTGGAAACGCCAAGGAACTTCTCCTAGCATACATATAAGGCTGCATGTCCCAAAACCTTCCCCTTCAAACACCAAGTCTCTACCTGCTTCATCAACACCATTCACAAACTCTGCTCCCCTGGCCACCCTACAGTACCCCCTATCCTCTCCAGGCATTTGTCTACGCTGTCATCATCCCCGTCATCTTAAAACCTACTCCTTTGGCCTCTGTTACTTTTGCTTTCATCTTACTCTATGTCCTGCCCCATCCTTCCACTCTCAGCCCGCTATGATGGAACAGAAGTAAACCTTGAAGATCTCATTCCCCTTGTTACCTTCCTCAACGACAAACCATCCATGGCCCGTTTGAACTTTCATATGGATGCAGGTTCGTCCATAGACTGTCTTGTTCGTGCATACCACGTTTGCCTTTCCCTCCAAAACAACATTAATGCCATTGAACGGATTGCTTCCGATTCTTTCTCTTATGCTACTCTTCCCATTTCTATCAGCCTTGACTGTGAAAAACAAAGACTCACCATTCTTACCGCTCTTGATCAACTTCATTTTCACAATATGATAAATTACGTTAAACTTTCACTTGCATTACATCCCCCTTCTCCATCCCAATCCCCCCCTCCTGACTTGACACCATTGGTCAAAACCCAACCATCATCCCCTATCGCATCCACTTCCCCCCTTACAGCCGCCGAAGAATACGTCTTGGAACGAGAGGAACTCTATTGGATGACCACAGACAACCCCCTTCCGAGTTATCACCCCTGCTACAACAAAACTTGTTACACCTGCCACCATCTGGGACATTACCAGAAGGATTGTTGGTGGTATCGTTGCCCCCTCTGCAATCAGACAAAGCCAGGACATACAAAGAAATACTATCCCAGTCAACCAGTTCGCACCACTTGGAAGGGTACTCCAGTTGCTCCTCGACTCCCAGATCCCTCAGCCCAAAGCGAAGGATCTTCCGGCACCCCCCTCCCTGTTCCACCTCCTCAATGACTCACTCTTCTGTTTTCTATGCCACTCCCAGCCCCAATCCCCTCACGATTGTCTCTCCCTTCCTACATTCCTGTAGATGATGAAGATGACGAACCTGAAGAAGAAGACATTACTGAAGTAAACCAACTCGACATGGATGATGATGACTACCAGCAGCTTGCCGACCTGATTGCCTGTCGAGCCTTGTCCACCTCCCCGTCTTCTATTCTGGCCAATGCTGGATGGGAACGTGACTCCCCATCCCCTCCTCTGGATCTTTGGGATGCTAAACTGGCTGATGTGCTATGGGGATCTATGTCTCACACCAACCTGGTCGTCTGTACCCCCCTTTGGGACTGACTTTGTGTCCTTAATGGAAGGTCAGGTAACTTCCACCATACGAAGGGGGTAATGTTACGATTCCTTGCTTGTCTCTTTATGGCTCTCTTCTTTTTCTTTTACTGGACGTATTCACCGCCCTAACGTTGATAATTCCGTTTACGTTTCAATCCGTTCCAACACGGACTCTTACCTCTTTCTTCTTAGTCAACGTCCGTCCCAACATGGACTCCTTTTTCTATCACATTCTTCCACCTTCTATCGGGTGAGCCATCATCCAATCATATTATTCTTTCGTATCATACGATAGTTTCACTTCCCTTTATGTTTTATTTTCCCATACCTCGATAATTCATATAAGTAGTGCAAGTACAATACAGAAGGGGTCCCAAGCTTGATCTGCTTGGACTTCCGCCTTGTCACTATGATAGCATGAATCCATCTCTTGTGAACCTTCGCGTTTGTCACCTGGTTCTCGTTCCTGCTTCACTCGAACTCAGGCCCTCCTCGTCACGTTGACTTGGAGTCTTCTCTCGAACCCTCGGACTCGCCAGCTCTTTGCTGTCGTTATAGGCTCGTCGTTCTCAACAATGTTCAAGATCAGAACATCAGAACTCGCTACGCTTTATTCTTCCAAGCTCTACGTTAGTCCCTACCTGGGCCTAGCATAACAGCATCCAATACACCATTGTGTATGCAGAGGGGAAGGGTACACTGTGTGATGAGGGATACCGTTTAAAGAGGTGATGTCGAAATCCAACAAAGGAGTTCATGTTGACTGAAGGCAAGTAAAAATTCAACATTTCAGAGCAAGCCAGCCAGTAATGAAGATTGAGCACTCCGTGCTGATATGGAACAATCACAATCTTTGCATTGTTGTGACCAGTTGTGAGGGAAAAGGGCAAGGCGAGCTGTTTCAGCGAAGCAGACAGTGTTTAAGTATGTCATATTGTTATTGGTCAAATGTTTCAGAGTCCAGTGAATCACTGTGTTCAAATTAAGTCATACTGTTATCGAACAAAGGTTTCAGAGTCAGGTGATTTGTTGTATTTTGAGACATGGCATACATATGGACCTACAAAATGTATGAAAAATGTTTTTTCTGTGAGTTGTTGCTGTAGGGCTCGCACTGCAAAAACCCCACTAAGTTTCCTTAGCAGGAACTACTGTAATGATTGACATCAATGTGCCAAAATTAGTGGTTTGCTGATGTGCCCCAGTGTGTTGATAAATCTGAGTGGTATGTGCCAGTGGCATATCATCTCATTTGTCATGTTGATAATCTTACTGAAACCCACCTAGTTTTACTGTCCCACAGTAAAGTGAACTTGGCAGTTCTTTGCAATTAGAATTTCGTTTCCCACCCCTGCATGACGTTCCCATTACTCATGTGGTACATGACACGGCATCATGGCAGTCAAATCTGTTCCCGTCTCACTTTCCACAGAGAATTTGGGCAGAGTCACCATGTCGACGAATAACCTCCCCCGCACCAGTATGTCCTGCCCACCAGACGGTACCAGAAAACATGCGCCGTCTTCAAATGCACGTCGGGGTGCGGTTCCTCATTACTCTAATTAAGTGAAGAGATTGCTGACCAGCATTCTAGCCGTATATCAAAGACTGGGAATTCTCGATCGATTGCTCACACCCCTCATCCTCATATGCATGGTCGTTGGCGTACTTATTGGCGAGTTTGTACATGGGGTTCAAACTGCTTTTGACACCGTCCAATTCGATAGCGTTTCTGTCCGTGAGTTGCTTGTGCATCTTCGTGAACAAAGGCCGCAATTAAACGAACATATTCTGTCTCAGCCATCGCCATTGGACTGATTGTCATGATGTGGCCCATCCTCACCAAAGTCCGCTACGAAGCACTCGGTCACATCCTACTCTCTAAAAAATTATGGATACACCTGGGTATCAGCTTTATTCTCAACTGGATCATCGGTCCATTCATCATGCTTGGGTTGGCTTGGGCAACGCTTCCGGACCTTCCAACGTACCGTGCTGGCGTCATCATGGTTGGCATCGCGCGGTGTATCGCCATGGTCATGGTCTGGAACCAATTGGCTGGTGGAAACGGCGAGTATTGTGCTCTCCTCGTTGTCGCCAATGCAGCGTTGCAGATTATTCTCTACTCGCCATATGCCATTCTCTTCATTGATGTCGTCGGCCAGAGTCAGTCGTTGCACCTTCAATACGGCGCAGTAGCCATTTCAGTGTTGATTGTACGTATTCTGGTGTCGATGTTGTCCATGACTTATGCACATTTTCAGTACTTGGGTATCCCATTGATGGCAGGCATCATCACGCGTTTCGTCCTCATGCGCTTCACTTCGACACACTTCTTTCAGAACGTGTTCCTTCCGTGGTTTTCCCCCCTTGCGCTATTGGGTCTGCTGTACACGATTATCGTCATGTTTGCCTACCAGGGCCATCACATCATACATAATCTCGGACCGGTCTTTCGGGTTTTTGTCCCGATGATCCTCTACTTTGTCATCATGTGGACGTCCGCGTTTGGCTTCATTTACTATCTCTCCCGAAAAAAGCGACAGCCTGGGTCATCGACGGAGGGTGTCTTTGGCTATGAAATGGCGGTTGTACAAGCGTTCACTGCTGGAAGCAACAATTTTGTAAGTGCGCTCGAGCGATGGACGAGGGGTGATCTGATTCTGTTTGCGCTAGGAATTGGCGATCGCTGTGGCGATTGCAGTATACGGAGTTGGTTCTGACCAGGCGTTGGCTGCGACTATCGGACCGTTGGTGGAAGTGCCGGTGTTACTTGCTTTGACATGGGTCGCGCAGTTTCTCCAGACACGGCTCAAATGGTCTGGAGAATACGATCCAGCAACATCAACGGACGCCGAAAAGCAAGACACTATGGAGGTAAGGGTTGGGTAGATGATCGTTTCACGTTGTACATGTCCCCTCATCCATTCGATATGACTCTAAATAACCACATGGTGCGACGTCGAGTGTCCGAACGTCAAGTTCATGTAGGCATCCGCCAAGGCTTCCATAGCTAGCCAATGCTCTCACATACCACCCTCTCAAATCCGAGCTTCCACGGGCCAGGGCTGTAGGGTAAAAGTCCACCAACGGTCACCTCGATCACTCGATCACCTTTCCTGTCACCAGCCACAGGTACTTTTCCAACGTCACGTCCGTCCACATTTCGAGAAAGGTAATCCCCTGGGACGAGCAACACTGCCATATCTACGCCACAGAACTCACGAATTACCTGGCGACATAGGCCACAGGGTGAGATTGGTGTGACAACGTCCCTGCTCAGGACCGAGTTGGGTCATGTACACGCGAGAAGCAGTAGACAGCCAAAAAACCGGTACTCACGACACGACCGCGAGGGCGCTAAACGTGCAATGTCCCTCGCTCTGAAGACGCGTACAACACATGGGCCATACGAGACGAGCGTTCGATCGGTCATGATCTGGCAAGATCGCAATGGGTACTTACGATGGCACTGACGATCGCCGTCCGTTCCGCGCACGTTGAGGCACCTACAAGGCTCGCGTTCAGTGCCACGATTCGGAGATTGGAATCAGGATAGGGACACACCGCATGCCGCGTTATCGATGCTGGCTCCTTTGACGATGGTACCATCCGCACACATCAAGGCTGCACCGACACGGAAATGTGAATACGGAAAATAAGCATGTTCCTTGGCTCGAGAGGAGTTGGGAATACGCGATGGAATTTGGAGTGCAAGGAGGTACCTTGGATGGCTGCGTGAATGAGTGCTTCGCGCGATGTGGTGGATAGTGTCATTTGCGCTAGGTAGGCGCCTAGATGTCGGAAACTCGGTGTTATACATAGCTAGGTCATCCTGGAGGGAAGATAGTACTATGGCTGTGGCAGTGCCGTGACTTTATCGTGCACCGTCGGCGAGCGTGCAATCAGCCTGCATCTTTCCAGGAATCTGCTACTACCTTTACTTTCGCTGGTTCGTGAAGCGCATCGTCGTTGTTCCATCACTGTATCCTTCAAGTTCCTGGTTCTAGGTCTCCAAGCACTTGGGAGTAATTGAAAGTTAGGACAAGCGGTCTGTCGTCTACTCATCCCAGAGTGAGTGTACAATGCTATCCCTTACCTATTCGATCTAACTCGTCATTTTTGTCATATTCCTGACATTACAGCACCGGTGTATCTATATTCGCTATTGAATTCCTGTGCCACGAAACCTTGTCGCATTCTAGCATTATCCCCGCTTCTGCAGCACCATTCTTTGCATTTTTTTCCACAGTCCCTCTGCCATCCATCGGTATCCTGTTGCCGTTATCGTTCTGTCTCAGCCGTATCGGTTGCCGACTTCTACCCGTGTTCACACCGCCTATTGTCTACTAAGCTTTCTTATTCCTGCGTGGTCTATCCCCTTTCCCGTGAGTCATTTAAGCTCTGAATTGCTGTCAATTTACTTCTGACTGCCTCTTGATGTTAGTCTTGCCTCACTCTTGCTGTTCTCCCGACTCCCTTTCCTCAACTGCCTCCAATACTGCCTTGGTGCTCGTAACCTCAACCCAGCCTCGTTTGCATCTGATCGGCGCCCTCTGCCATTTACAAGCCCTTTCATCCCTACCCATTCAATCTCTGCACATATTGTCCCCCTCTACCTGCCGCCATCTTGCTTGTCCGCGTGTCTACTTCCACCCTTGTCCCGATCCGCTAATTTTTTCGTACTGTTAGGCGGCATTAATTAGTATAATCAAAATGCTCCCCTGTTCTCTGCTTCTAGCTGCCACGGTTTTATCGCCTATCGCCTCCCTTGCTTGATTGCCCACTTGTCCACGAAAACTTCGTCGCTGTAGCCCCCGTCCATAACTTGATACCTCTGATTTGACCGGAGTTACCATCGCTGTGCCAGGTATTGTGCCACAGGTATATAGTGCATTGGTGTGTCTAGATCACTTGCACTTGCCACCCTGTTCTTTTATCCCTTTTCCAACTGTGTTTTCCAGTGTGTTATCCCTTTCTGCCATCCCTCCCTGATTCTCTTCCCAACAACTCTACTTTTACACCTGTTTCTATCCAAATTACTCCAATGAATCACAAGGACCCAGATGACATTTCCTTTCAAGTCATAGGTAATTTTTACAATTTTTGATATATTTCCATGTACTCACCTCTGTTATAGTTGGTCAATTGACCTTGTCTTCCCAACTTGTCAAACAGGACATTTATGTCACTGTTGCTGTTGATGATATCTCTAAAATAACATGCTCTGGTGGCCTATCAGAGGATGGTCTGACTGTGACATGGAATCATCCTTTTCTGTTGTAAGTATTGATGTGGTTCCTAAATTGTGCTATGCTCATTCTTGTGCCTCATAGTACAGCACCTCCCTCTGCTACTGTCAAGGTTGCTGTATACACTCTTCCAGAGGAACTTACTCCTAAATGGGACAAACAGCCATTGGGTAACCAGGTAGCTATGGATGTAGCTCATCTACTAGAGTCTGGAAACACAAAACTATGTAAGTTCCAACCATATCTCTCAGTCTCAATTACTGATATTATTCTAGTCAGTGTTTCTGGACTTCCAGCTGACCTTGCCACACTCTCTATTGCAAGTAGGGCAAGTGAAGTGCTAGTAAGGTCTATGTTGTGGTTTAGCTTATGGTTAGTTGATTGTGGTCATTAGATCCCATCAATTGGGCATGATTGTCTCTCAGCACTCAGGAAATATGACATGAAATTGTACAGATTTGGGGAAAAAATTAGAAGTGTGCCTTGTGTGTCCACACAAATTGAACTGGGGCAAGCAAGATTGGATCTATGTCCACTGGGTCATCCAGACCACACTCTTGTCTTGAATGATCTTGGAACCACTTACTAAGATCGTTTTGACCTTGAGGGCAATGTTACAGATCTTAATAGAGCCATCAAGTTCCAGCAAGCTTGGCTTGATCTTTGTCCAGAAGATCACCCTGATTACCCTGAAGCTTTTGGTGGACTTGTTATTTCTCTAGGAAGACTCTATGAGATTCAGAAGAATCAAGATGACCTGAACAACCTTATAGAAATGCAGCAGAGGTGGTTGGATATGTGTCCAGCAGGCCATCAACTACATGCTGATGCTCTTGGGGAGCTTGCCTCATCCCTGCAATCTCGACATCACATATGGAAAGACATAACAGATTTGAACAGAGCCATTGAAATGAAAGAGGAGAGACTTTCTCTGTGCCCAGCAGGTCACAATGACCATGGTGTTACTCTAAACAACCTTGCAGTGTCTATAAATACACATTATAGGAGACTAGGTAGGCTAGCTGATTTGAACAGGGATATTGATCTTTCAGAAAAATGTCTTGAACTTCGTCCTTTGGGTCATCCATTTCGTGGATCTACTCTTCAAAATCTTGCAATCTCTCTCAAGGATAGGTACAAAAAGATGAAGAACCACTCTGACCTGATCAGGGCAATCAAATTGTCAAAAGAAGCAATGGATACATATCCACCCCATCACAGATTCTTTGCATTTGGTGCTGCTCAGCTAGCTGAATGCAACCTTCTATTGTTCAACACTCAAGATTCTATCAGTTCTAAAGAACAACTTCCATCCTTGAATGAGGTTTTTGAGGCATATGGATTACTGAAGAGATGTTATCCAGCTGCTTCAATGGACTTATGGGATGCAACCCAGAATTGGGTAAAGGATGCTGAAAAATATAATCATCTCTCAGCATTAGAGGCTTATCAGGCATCACTCGACACACTGGATCACTTTTCTTCCCTCAACTCTTCACTGGACTCAAGACATCAGACAATGCAACCAAAAATGGCTAATTTAGCCAATGATGCATTTTCTTGTGCTACAAGGCATGGTGACTTCCAAAAAGCAGTTGAGTTTTTAGAGCAGGGTCAAGGAATCTTGTGGAATCAACTTGCCCATTTCGACATGTCTAGAGAGTCAAGGTGATCGAGGATGCGAGCTCGGGAAGAAATTCACGCGACTCAGCGCAGATCTCAGAAAGTACGCTCAACGGAGTGGCGGCCAGGGCACAAATCCATACTGGGAGGTTCACGGCCAATGGCAGTCGGTTGTGGACAACATTCAGCAGCTCGATGGGTTCTCACGATTCCTCCTGCCTCCGTATTTCGACGACCTTCGACGAGCTGCTGAACATGGACCGGTCATCATTGTCAATGCGAGCAAGCACAGCTGTGACGCACTCATTGTTCTCTACGACCGTGCACCTATTCACGTTCCCCTACGTTGTTCACTTGACGACGTCATCCAACTTTGTGCTCAATTATCGGAACTGACTCAGGACTCACATGCATATGGGACTCACAGAGAGTTGTACGTGAAGGAGGTGTTGCGCGACTTGTGGTCATCTGTCGTCGAGCGAATAGTCCATGTTCTGCAAAATGACGTTCAGCTTCCTCCGGGCTCATGGATCTGGTGGTGCCCGACGTCCAAGTTCACGATACTCCCGTTCCACGCCGCAGGCCCGTACCGGAAAGCGAAGATGAATCTGATGGATATCTATGTTTCATCATACGCTCCTTCCCTCTCGGCTCTTCTTCGCGCGCGCGATCAACTACGTTTTCAAAGGGAGACCCGAGATACCTCTGGAACAGCGAAGTTGATTTCGTTTGCGGCTGTTGGTCAAGCGCATCCGAGTGCAGACACGAAACTAGGCGAGCTCCCAGAAGTAGAGCATGAACTGAGAAGAATTCGGAACGAGACGGGCATGCCCCCTCGTGTGAGGTTCGAGACCGTGACTGGTGCTGCCGCCTCGATGGAAGGGGCCGTGCAGGCATTCCGTGACCATCACTGGGTCCACGTTGCATCCCATGGCGCACAACATGCAAAGAAGCCATTTGATTCCTGGTTCGCGATGGGTGATGGCAAGCTCACCCTCATGCGCATCATTCGGGAGCGGTATACCACCTCTGAGTTCGCATTTCTGTCTGCCTGTCATACTGCTGTCGGTGATGCGTCGACCCCGGACGAGGTGCTCCATCTGGCGGCTGGGATGCAATTTGCGGGGTTCAACGGGGTGGTCGGGACGCTGTGGAAGGTGGATGATTCTGTTGCGCACCAGGTGGTCACTCGGTTTTACCAGGAGATGTTCAAGTACCCGGACGTTGGATTTGGGCATGCTGCCGCGGCGTTGAACACGGCAGCTCTGGCGACCGCAGACGAAGTATCGTTGGAAAAGCGAATCGTATTCGTGCATATCGGAATCTGAGTCACAAAGAATTCTCGTACGTCTCCTTTTTCTTTTTTCTCCTTCTCATTGAAGTTCATGCATGGTAATGTTACTCCTGGATATATATTCTAGAATTAATTGCTGAGAAGAGTGCATTTTTGGTTACGTTCTATGCATTTGGAAGATTTCACCTGACGTGGGCATTTTTGTACGATACATGGATGTTTATACTGTTCAGTATTGCTTCTGTTCTGAGCCCGATCTGTCCTACGACTGAATATGTGAACAATCACGCTTTCAAGCAATCCAACGAGGCATAGCTTGAATCGTTGCATGCAGCAGTTTTATTCGTGCTGGTCATCGCAGCTGGTCGGAACGATGCGTGCTTTTCTCAGAAACCCCATCGTCTGGATACACGCGATACCTCCGTGAAACTCGCAAGAAGGTCAGTCTGGGTCTGAAGCCATTGAGTCGATGAGAGCCAGCGTCTCGCTTCCGATTCGGATTTGATTTCAGCGGAGATAATTCCTCGCCGTATCATGGATATTCCTCGACCCTGGTGCAACCCAAACGCACCAGTTCGTATGAACCGATATTGACGGCCAGGGGCTGGTATATTCAGCGATGAAGATAAGATCTGGCTCAAAGACCAACCCTCGAACGCAATGGAAACTAACTGGCTGAGAAAAAATTCTAGAAAATATCATTAGTTACTATAAACTCAGGTCAGACATCCAAGTAGTCGCGATGATATCATCGTACTGCGTCGGCAATTTCCGATGTATTCAATTGCCCCTAAATGACCTTAGGAGACACCGAGTAAAGCCTGCGACTCCGACTCTCGCCGCTGCGCACTTGCGGCTCCCCACCCTAGTCGCCATGTACATCCAACAGTCCGTCGTACGCGCAGAATCTCAAGCTGACCCCTATTACTATTATTATTGGTTGACTCCAGGGCGGATTGCAGGGATCGCCGTTGGTCCGTTCCTTCTCCATCATGCCGTCAGGACACTCGCTGTCGTTTACTGACTGTTCCGCGCAGGTGCCGCCGTGCTTCTCCTCATTATCTTGTCTATGTTGATCTTGGCCTGTCGACGGCGACGGCGGCCCAAAGCGCCCTCCAAGATCGTACCGCCTACGTACTCGGCGCAGGGCGCGCAGCCACAACCACAACCGTATCAATCGTGGCAACGGACGCAGCAGCCGTACTATGGGCCTTATACGACCGATCCGGGATGGTATTACCCGGGACAGGGTGCTGCACCCTATGGCCAGCCGAAAGTTGCAGCACCCCTAGGGGACACAGGTAGGGCTGCACCTCTGGATCAAGCACCACGCACCGCGCCCGTGAGCGAGGGGCAGCGGATTCCGCCGTCGGACCCAGTGCGGAGACCCGCGCCAACAAGCCAAGCAGAGAGGCCCACGCCTCCGGGACAGGTGCAAAGACCTGCATCTGTCAGCCAAGTACAAGGCTCTGCGCCCTCTTCTCAGACTCAAAGTGTCTCGTCGCCGAGTCAAGTGCAGAGTGGTACATTCCCCGGCCGAGCGCCGAGCATCCCTTCTGGCCCCGCGCCAAGCACGTCATCTCCAGCCCGGGCGCAGGAGCAGGTGTTGCCTCCTCCTCCTTCGCGACGTACGTATGCGAAGAGCACTCAGAGCACAGGCGCGACGAATGGCAGGGAACCAAGTCCACCGCCATACTCACCGGTAAGTTCTCCCCTTTCGTCCCCCTCCTTTTTTCCTGTGGAAGGCCCTATGTCCTGATTTTTGGTTCTGAAGGCCCCTGAGCCTCTGGCTTCCCCTGCTGCGTATACCGCGCGGTAGTACAATCTATTTGGTGTGGGTTCAGGCGCATGTGAGCTGCGTTTCTTTCCCTGCAGAACCTAACTTAAGCAACTCCCTTGTCTGACCTCACTGGCATCATATGCCGCGCGGGATCCCACCTTATCGTGCGGCTCCATCGCATTCTCACCCCTTTCCCCCGCAGCAGATGCCCGCGCCATCGTTCATCGTCTGTATGGCTCTGAATCCCGCGTGACACTCGACAGTTTCTCTGGTTTCGTTTATCGTACCGTTTGAACGGACACTGCCTGCAGACTGTGCATGTGTACGTACGTTCGATGTCGAATACGCACATGTATGCCCTACTAAAGTACGATCATGAACGCCTATCTTTGTCCCTTTTTTCATTCCTCATGAGATCAATATGACCATATTCAGTCACGGTTTGGACAGGAATTTCACCCACCAGGAAGTAAGCCAGGGAACACGCACGGAGAAATGAAGGGGGGAAATCAAACTAGCGTGTGTACCGGTGTAGGAAGCGACTGCGGTACGTTCGGCCGAGGCGATGCTCGGAATTTAGCTACCCTTGCTGCCGGGATTGCGGCGGTCTAGGTGCTAGACCAGGTGAAATTCAACACGATCGTCCTGGACGTGTACAGCAAACAGACAGTCAGGGCACAGCGATTCCAAGTGGGGTGACTCCAGGGAGGAGGCTCTAGAATCATTTCAGAAAGGGGGGACGCATTTTTGACTGTGACCAGGGTCAACGAGCCACCTCCACCTCCACGTCCGAACCGCGTGTCTTTTTTTCCAGATCAAGACGGTAGACGTTTCCAAAAATTCTGGCAGTAACAACGTTATTGATATGTAGAACGCCAGGATGGAGCGAGTTTGAGTCGGGAGTTGACGCGCGGACATTGGTCTACGACAAAGATAATAATTTTGCCCGAGCCTCTAGAGTTGGGACATCTCTACTGCCAACGCGATCCAGTACGAGCCGAGCCATGCCCAAGAGTGAGAAAGACCTACCCATCAGTTAAACCTCGGCTCGAGAGTTCCCCGGAACAAGGAATGCCTAGGAATGAGGCGGCGCGTGTCTTGCGGCAACAACGGCCGGCGCAGGAGAAGTCACAGAGCCTTGTACCATTGCCCGCTACCCACGTCCACGTCCAATCCGTGTGTACGCTTTCACAAACGAAAAACGCGGACCGTGACCAAGGCGAGCTGATATAGCGTACCGCAAACGTCGGATGCCGTGCGCCGAGGGAACGCCAACCTCAAGTCGGGAGCCACAAGCACAGATCTTCGTTAGTGACGAACGCGGCGACGACGATGACGACCACGTCCCCATGACAGTGGGTACCAAGACCAAGGAGTGAGAACGACGCGTCCACGCATCGAAAACTCCTCGGTAAACTGGTGAGCAAGGCGTTTTTCCATGATGGATGATGAGCGTAGCACGACGGTTGGACATCGACAGCGACCCTGGTTTTTCAATGAGTAATAAAGGCAAACGGTACCTCGGTCCTTGGCCGCGACCCTTGGTTCTTTGACACGTACATTCAGAGCGAGAGTACACTTACCCCAACTTTTTTTTGTGCCGAGGGTGCCAGTATAATTTCACCACCGATTGTTGGCGATCCTGTCGTCGTGAGAAAAACCACCTAATGCAAGATGTTGGCAGACGGAGATGATCAATAGCTGGAACAAACATATTATGGGCACCAGCACGGGAACAGGCTCCCAAGGTGCCAAGTGTGTGATCGTACATTTGATCATCCTGAGCTCCTCGCTCTGTTCCCGACGGCGACCTCAATCACTTGATACGCAGCACTCACGAGCCATCTCTGGGAAAAAGTCGACACGACGACGCTTCGAATCGAACAAAGAAGGAAAATAAGTTAAATAACGAATAAGATCGGCTCGCTGAGCGACAAATCACTTGATGAAAAACGCGCGCCGTGATGGAGATGGGCCTAGGTTGCAACCATCGGATCAGCCGCGCGGTCCGCTCATACCGCGCCATCGTACTCGCTTCACGCGTTCCATGCCCATGCCGCGCCCATACTTGGCGAACTAGGCAGCTTCCATGCTAATCAATCAGTCCCTTGGCATCTCCTGCTTATCTGACTCATTCACAATCCCGGGAAAAGCTTCGTGCAGGATAATTATCAGCGATCCATGATGCATGATTCTCCACCTTCAAGCTACCCCGATTGTGCATGTCAGCTTCATCGCTGATACTCCCCCGCCAAGCTCCATGTGATTTGATTGCACCCGGGCTCACGATGTGACGCGTTGCGGGTATACCCGATCAGGGAGGTTTCGCCCACACGACCAGGATCAGGAGCCAGACAGCGCCTGACCCGTCACACAGGGATATATCAACTCGGATCCCGCCAGAGGGCTCGCACCCACGTGCCCACACCACATGGACCAACCCCAATGCCATGAGACACGCCCCACCTTCCCATTAAACCGCGTCCTCTGCGCGCACACACGGCAGGCACAGCTTCAAGGCGGTACACACCCCGACAGATACGTTCCAGTATGTGACACGTGATCGGTACGTATGTCGTGCTTGGCTTTCGGGCTCGGCATCTTGTGTTTCTCCTGCTTGTTCTCCTCCGCGACATCCGAGGGAATGATCGAGACACCTATAGGTCGTTGTGGGCGCGTGCAGATGGGTAAACCACTCCCCGGCGATCACGAACACGCGTACATTTACTTCCTGGTGGCTCGTGGTTGGACCACCCTCGCCTGCATGTGGTTGGAAAACTGTAAATCGCACTGGATGGCCACGGATGAGACAAACGAACCTAAAACAAGTCGTGGTTACGCAAGTTGCCGAAGACGAGCGCCCGTGATCACACGACGATCGTCCAGTCGTTTCGATGTTGGAGGAAAAACACAGCATCTATATGGAAATTCGTGAACCATGCGCATCAGTGTGGTGAGTGGCGTGCGTGAAAAAGGACAAATTGTTGCAGGATGGCTCTTGGGGCAACACTGATTTTCCCAAGACTCGGAGAACCGGTACGGGTTTGAGGGAAGATCTGAGAAAGGGTGAGTCAGATACTGTCCGGGTCCACGTCCTGTAGAGCGGCGTGTGGACATGTCTATTAGAATTCAGTATTACCCTTCACATTCATACTTGTGCCGATGGGGAGATGGTTCTGGAACAAAGGGCACAAGTATTATCACCAACTCATCTGTGATAATCTCGACGTTAAATGCACTCGTACGAAGAATCGCAGTGATCTACCCGCGAGGCTCGTGAAGTCCACGAATATGCTTCAAAAATAAGTCATAGCAAGGTACATAGCGTACCGACCTCGTCACAGAATGGTCGCGGGGGGTGAAATGTCTTGAAATATCCTGAAGGGGGAGCAAAAATGAGCCAACGCTTCTTCGACGCGGTACTTTTTCGAAAAATTTGGGGTGGCTTGGCTGTTACCTATTCGAGGTAGGTCCCATGAACCCAGACAGAGTTCGTGGAGCAGTGGTGGATGTATTGTTGACCCTGATCCACGGCGAAGGAAAGTGCGCGCGGGAAAAGCGGAGATGAGGATGTGGTGAGAGGCTAGCTATCACCAATCCATGTGTGTTCCGTCCCACTATACCATTACTAGAAAATGAAGCGTGGAAGCGCAGCGAGTGGCCGCCGGGCTGGAAGGAGAAGGGTTAGTCATCACACAACAGTACGTGGAATCAGAAATGTGGCAAAGTATGGGCGCCGGTATGCACCGATCAGACTTTTCATTGGGCTTTGTACGTACCGGGGACGAGGAGAGAATTCGAAAAAATACAACTTATTGTCGGTCCCTGAGGTCTGAACTTTGTCGCGTATAAAAAACATGGGTAAAAATATTGAAAGCATAAATAAGGATGATAATTGAATAGTGGAGGTTATTATTTTTGGTGCGGTGAGATAAACTTGAGGTTCATTAGCAGTTTCGAGGGATCTTCGACGTCGCTTGCATCCGCATTCGATCAGGCACAATGAGCGGACGGCCGATTAAGAGCAGGCCGGCCAAGACGACGGATTTGAAGGACAACAAGGTGTCAGGTGCGGGAAAAAACATGCCTGATGACAATTATGAGTAGCGGGCGTCCGACATTCCTTGATGAGTCAGATGATAGGAAATGTGGGATGCGCTGGCCGAGGAGTGCATGGAAATGAAGGAGACTAGCTTGTCGTCTAGGACAAGTGCTCTGCTGCGGAGAAGCGATGCAGAGGCAGTGGGAAGGTGTTGGCATCCCAGGACCAGGGTCTCTTTCATTCCTGATTCGGGAGATCTCGCGACCCTGCAGTTCACATGGCTGGCCTATATAACCTAATAGGGAAATCCTAGGTGAATCCGGGGAGATTAGGATCTCTGAACCTGGATCTGAAAGTGAATCAGATCTGAGCGCCGTTTGCAGTTGTATTTCGGCACCCGGTCGCGGAATAATTACATGCTGCAGTGGAAAGATACAAACCTCAAGAGAGACCCAACTTAAGGCTCCCATCCTCCCTTCTGGTCACCCCTCCTTCTGACCCGTTCCCCCACCATCTATCTCTCCTCACTGCCTCGTTCGTTCAAGAGATGGGTAGGAGAAAGATCGAAATTCAGCCCATCACTGTACGTCGCACTCTGTTTGGCTACTCGCGACTCTATTCTCGCGTCTCGTATGACCGTCACCAATTTTACATCCACATCTCCTCGTGCCATCTTTGACTCGAAATCGCTAACGTCTTCTTATACATAGCACGAGCGTAATCGCTCTGTCACTTTTCTAAAGGTAGTCCTGTGGCTATTTTTGTTCTCCTCGGCTTGGCACTTATAATTATCATCTTCTCCCCCATAGCGCAAGAACGGTCTGTTCAAGAAGGCGTACGAGCTTGGTGTCCTCTGCTCAGTCGACGTGGCCGTAGTCATATTCGGTTTGTCCCCTGCTGTACGCATCTCCGCGTCTCATCCCCAAATCTCGTTTAGAGGAACGTACCGGACACCATCTGAAACTTTACCAATATTGCTCTGGAGACATTCATGACATTATACAGCGTCACATCAGAGTATGTATCGTTCTATCCTCCTTGGATCTCTCCTCACCCACCCTGATTAGTTCGACGGAGAAAAAGACACCCGCACACCGCATGACTTTGTGAACAATGCGAACACTAAACTCGACGACGCTGCCGACGGCGACGATGATGATGCAGACGACGACGACCCCGATGCCAACCGTAGTGGGCACAAAAAGCGTACGGACGTTAAGCTGAAGCAAGAGTATGGCAACATCGCCAAACTCGCACCACCTCCGGGAGGAAACGTGGGGTTGAACACTGGTGTTCGTACCAATATGTCGTATAAATGCTACTTACCCATTCCCATTGCAGTTGAGCGAATACCCGCTCCACAGGCCCATGACTATTCCGCAGCCACCGATGTCCACCCACCACTCACCACAACTGCCCTCTCCAAGCGGTGCTTCCTCCCTTCCCATCTCAACAGAGCGACACACGTCTTCTGGTCGGTTGCTCCTTGCCAACGATCAACTCAGCTCTCAAAAGAAGCCTCGTCTAGCTCCCAGCATCAGTGCAGGCAGTAACCCGAAACTTACTTCTGACGATTCAATGTATAACAACTATCTTCCTTCACCAACGTCTGCCCAGACGCCAAGCAACTACCGACAAAATAGCTTACCGTCACACTCGCTAAATTACAGTTACTCTAGCGTTTCTGCGTCTAGTCCGCAACAGTCGTATGTCTCCTCATCGTCGTTTGAATATCCTTCATCCTCGAGGAGCGCTCCGATATCGAGAACCACGGGTTACAGCCCTCGGTCCACAACATATTCCCAACATCAGGACTCCCAAATGCAAGGAATCTATCATCAGCTAATGCGACATAATATGCCGCCTGGCCAGCCACCAAACGGTCCCAGCTCACGCTCACAGCAGTCCCCAGAATTACTTTCCTCGTACTTGGATAATGGCGAGGACCACCGACCACCGCCGACACACTCTTCACACTTTACTCCACTGGACTGGCCTTCGCATGCCCCGCCGCCGCAACCATCGCAGACCTCGCCACCGCAGCATCAGGAATCAGGTAGGTACCGTTCCTTTTGTCCACTGCATGACTCAACACCACGAACAGGACATTCTGGAGATACAAGCTGGCTCGATTTCCTGTCCCACAACAATCCACCACAACCTGGCGGACAATCACTTCATATGGCGCTCCCACCTGTCAATGGGAGGGACGGGCTATCGTGGGAGCGCGAACGAAACATGGAGCACTACACGCCCTCGGAGCGCGGTGGTGGAATCGACAGGGCCATGATAAACGGCGCGGGCCTTGTCTCGCCGACATCACGCAAACGACCCCGCTCAGATTCTATGGCAGAGGATAACCGACGACCATCACCGATCACGCGGGGCAAGATTGGCATTGGTCAAGACACACTGGACACGAGTGGTGATCCCCATGGACCCGGTATAAAGGAGGAGTAACAATAATTTCGAATTTCACTTGTACTGTGTTTTCCCCACCCCCGCTACTTCCGACCACTCTGTTGTTATTACCACTAGTGTTTTTTCCACAACCCACTACAGTATTTACCGATGTTTATGACACTATTGTCCACTGGATTAGAAATGGATGACGCTGGGATAACGTTGACGTTGTCGAGACGAATCGGGACTCGGTCTGTGATCGTTTTTCTTTTCTCAGCCATTGCCTTGTCGTTTGACAACCGGTTGCTACTAAAGCCAAAAGTACCTGAACGAAACCAAGTAACGTTGTTGAACTTTGTCTCCTACTTTTGGACGTTATTGACAAGAACACTTGACAGAGCAGCCAACAACAGAGAGCACCGCCAGCGTACGCGTGTCGGGTGTCGTGACAACAGCTTCAAATCTTATTCTCTAAGGAGGGGTGCATGTAGGCACCGTGGCATCAAGCCTGCATGTTTGAGCCACTGAAAAAAAATCTGACCAATCGCTCCATCCTCAACCAGTGCACTGGGACACGCAACAGATTCCACGATCATATCGCACGAACCCATCGCCCGGTGGCGATCGCGCTTTTCTGCCACGGGGCGAGTCAGACGTACCTGGCGCCCCCCCCCCCCTCCATCACCTTCGCCGCGCATCGGGTCAGCGGTCGCTGGTCATCGTACAATGGTACACCACGACGACTGCGGTCGCGAACCAAAAGGGATTGGGCGGCAGTTACACATGCACGTGCTGGATCCTGTCCGTGTTTGATCAGTGATCAGTGATCCAATGGGGCCGCCATGGCTGATGGATTGGATGACGACGTCACCTGCGGTAGGTGTCCTTGTTATGCCTCTCTCGGTCAAGTTCAATGAATGGGCAGTGTGTGCGGATTGTTGAGCGGAAGGTGCCGTACGACGGTGTGCCCTCGCCGAAGGAGGGCCCATCGCTGTGTACGCTCAGGGTCGGGTACGTTCCGATGGATAGACGTGGGGATTGAGGGCTCCGGGAGAAGCTTGAAGGACGATGGCGTCGACGTGTTCTAGACTCTGAGTGCTGTGACTGAGCGGCTGGACGGTTGTGTGCCCGAGTGTGCCAGCCTGGCGCTGGTCGTGATCTCTCGGGCCAGTTGCATGATGCCTCGAGTCCGTTTGGCGCTCGTGCAGCAAACGGTCTCCACGGATGCCAGTCTGGTATCGAGGTGCTCTCCGACGGAAGGAATGATCTCTCTCTGGACACATGGCTTCTGCATCCAGTCATCGTACGTACTCAGGCCTCAGATATTGTGCATCTCTGCTTGGCACATTGATACCACCTCCATCCTGTATGCAATGTGCAGTGGCGTCATTGTAAGCCACCACCCATGTGCCCCTTATTCCTCCTTTTTCCGTACTTCGGAACTCATTGTCGACGCGCAGGACCTGGCATCCCGGTACGGCGAGTCAACCGTTCAGTTCCGCCGATCATTCGGACAACCACAACAACACGGCATTTTGAAGTGTTGACGATGATACATGATGATACGTGCTTCCTGATACATGATATATGACCGACGGCTCACCTTTTCCTGCAAGTGGGCGGTATTCAAGCGGCCTAAACGTTGCCTAGGCCATCTCCCCCTATCCCCATTCCAATTCCTGATACCAGTTCTAGATCCCGCTTTTTGACGGGCGGACGGCTGTGTTTCTTCTCGATCACGATGCATGATGCCCGCCGGATCCTGGCTAGGTGAAGCGGTAGTGCACATGTGGCAGACTAGGGTGTACGGCAATACAAGCCGTTCATCATATCCGTGTCCTTGTTTGCGACGAGAACGCGGGTATACAACCAGAACCGAGGAACGAGAAAGCCCGATCAGGTACGGGGTTTACAGACGAATGAACGGATGTGGCTCCGAGCATGTAGGAGGTGATCGCATCCTGTACACGGACGGGAGGACAGATATCCAACTTGGGCAGAGCAATGCGTCTGTGATGACCGCTGAAGCATTTCGTTCACCAATCTGGCTTTGCGCAGGCTCAAGGCTCAGCTAGGCTGACTCCATATCATCTTGATGTTCTGTCACAGCATGTTGTTCGAGAATGAAACATATGGCCACTGTTTTGGTATGAAGGGGAATGCTGGATAGCAAGGCTAGGGATAACCCGGATCCAGAGTATCTCGGGTCAGACTCGGGTGATTACAACCGGAATGATTGAATGCAAGCATGCCGACCAGAGTCAGTATGACATGTTCCCATGTTTGCAGGTAAAATGCTACGCGTGAGTGTGGGCGGGTTACCGCGGAGCATTGTCCAACATCATTCGAACGGTGGGGGCACAGGCGATGGATAAGACATAGTCTTTTGTTTCTGCTAGGTTTAGCTGCCGTCGTCCTACCCGAACCTGCCAAGTGGCCTAGATGATCCACCCACAGTGAGTCATGCAGCCCGGATCAGCCCGGATTTCATATACAACTCGGACAAAAGCGTATAATGATCGGGAATGTGGCGCAATGCTGCGGTGGCCACAATTGATCACATACCGACGGGTAGCAAGGCCCTTTGGCTATAACCTTCAATGTAACATATGGAGTAATGTCACTCCACAGCATCGTTGCTGGACTGCCTGCAAGGTAAATGGGGGGCGTGCAATGATAGACTGATTAGGATAAACGACGTCAAGGATAATTCTAGGCTCACGTACGCTTGAATCCGCCAGACACAATCGCTTGTAATCACAGGTAAGAGACCCTTGGAGCGTTTGTTTCCTGTAGCAAAGGACAATCAAACGTAGCCAGGATAGCACAGTTTAGGACATCCGCACACCGTCTATGGCAATCCTAGTTAGTGGGAATAGTGACGCGGATCAACAACGCAACACTTGCTAGACGCACATACTAATGTTGAGTTCTCGTGCGATTCGCATACGAACTCTTCCATCTTGGGTCATGCGAAGCTGTCTTTGTGCTTGGTCAAAGGCTCAACAAGGATGCGGAACTAATGTTGTCATTAAATGGACGTGGAGGGCGGCCGGAGTCGCATGCGGGTCGATCCCCGGATCGTCTCTGGAAATTCCTCCGTCAATATACAGAGGTCCTGTAGGAAAGGGTATACCCTGTGACGAATTCTCACTTGCGATCAGGTTTGTGGTGTCCAGTGCCACCAAACTTGTTGTGCCCGTTGGAGTGACGCATTGTCGTGATATCCACATGCCATTCGGAGATTCGTAGGGCCAAATGTGCTTCTGTTGTGATAGTTGCAAGGCTGTAAGTTCGAGGGGTTTTACTCGGCCACAAAGCTGTTGGTGACATACAAATTTCATTTCAGTGCGCCTGAAATGTTCGATCCGAGGTGGTGTCATGGCATCAGCGCGATCTTCTCGGTAGAACCGAAGTAATCCGATAGCGGCAGTGCACATGCGGCTTAGTCTACAACGCCGAACAGCGCACGACTCTTGAAAGGGTTCGCCCGAAAATCGTGGTTTCCCGAGTGTGCCTTGAATCCGCCGTGCGGTGACGACTTGTTTATTATTTCTCTCTAATACCGACCCATCTATACCTCCAAAGCCAAGGATTTGAAGGATATGGTGGCACAAGGTAAGTATTGCTTTCGTGTAATGGCGAAGGACTGACACCCCAGAGCCGAGTATCCATTGAATGTGAGTGAGCACTTGCCCTTTCTTATACTACACGTCTTTGGTGGACTTCCTCATCGTCGTCAACCCAAGTGTTGACCAATCGAAATTCTAGGCTTCTGTTGGATATGTGCATACCAGTGAGAGGCGGGATTCGCGGGTTAGTAGGCCTGGGAAGTTCAATGTTCTGACACGGAAATTACCGGTACACCTAACTCTACCCGACCTAAGGGTATGCAAGCTCTTTCTCGTTATTTTACAGAACGCTATGATCGCGGTGCAAGACTAACAAGGACACCTGAATCACCCCTGTGCGCAACCTGTTCAGCGCTGAATATCACCACGATACTCCGCAGTGGGGTTTACTACCAAAACCCGATCCACCTTGGCCATCTTGTAGATATCACCCGCAAAGCGGACGACTGTCGTTTCTGCCATCTTGTTGCGTCTCTTTTTCGGCGTAACTGGTGTCTCGATGTGTTCCCTGACGTGGACCTCTCCGGTGTGGTCTGTTCCGTCTATGCTGCCAGCATTGGGACACTTGCAGATCCGGACCTAACGGACAAGAAAAGGTGCCATCGACTCCAATTCATGTCTTCTGATCGCCCGGAGGAAATCACCCGTGCCCTAGAGCGGACACACATGGGTCTCAGACTCGAAATCCAGCTGCTGGAGGAGGATGCGCATAAAGTCCGACGAACCAAGGAACTCCACGGGCGTCGCATGACAGACACTGTAGATCTGGCCTTGCTGAAAGGCTGGCTCTCCCTGTGCGAGCGAGAGCACGGCGATGCGTGTGCGCATTTTTGGTGGGGAGCGAGTGACACGTCACTGCCTCGCTTTGTGCGCATGGTGGACGTCGCACAAATGTCCATCGTCCAGGCTCCCTCAGATTGTCGGTATGTGGCCCTCAGCTACGTCTGGGGAGCAGCCGGAGACAGCTACTGGACGACGATGGCCAATTCAGGCACGCGCTCGCAGCCTGCGGGGCTTGACTTATCCATACTGCCTGCGACTATCGTGGACACCATCCATGTTACCCGGGCATTGGGCGAGCGATATCTCTGGATAGATGCGCTGTGCATAATCCAGGACAGCTCAGACGACAAAGCCGACCAGATTCAAGCAATGGATTTGATCTACAGTCTCGCCCTACTTACGATCTTTGCTGCTGCTGGAGAGAGCGTCCGTGCAAAGCTTCCAGGCATTTCTCCAGGTTCACGGACTCCTCGGCAACCCATCGAGGTCATTCAAGGCCTCCATTTAGCTCTACCTCTCCCTTCACTCAGAGATGCAGTAATGCAATCGGTGTGGGCCACGCGCGGTTGGACATTCCAAGAGTTGCTCGTCTCTCGCCGCCGCTTGTTCTTCACTAAACACCAGGTTTACTTTGAGTGTGTCAAAGATGTCTGGTGCGAGGATGTAGTTGCGGAAAGCAGGACGGTGCGACACTCAGATAATCCAATACGCTACCATGGAAGCGGGGCCGCCTTATTCATGGGAACACCACCCAGCTTCCCAGAACCGGACTACATGTCGAGCTATTTCTATCTCGTCGCGCGGTATACCCTGCGTCGTCTCAGTTTTCCTTCAGACGTGATCCTTGCGATCACGGCTCTCACGAATGTAATGACCAAAGGGTATCAACTGGAAGGGGGCGATCCAAGTCGAGCTTTTCGATATGGGATGCAGATTAGGGATTTTAATCAATCCCTGCTTTGGCAGCCAAGACTGGATTCGGATCTTGTTCGCAGGGTGAACCCCGAGAATGGGCTTTCCAACTGGCCATCATGGGCATGGGCGGGTTGGGTTGGCGCAGTGTTATACAGCCGTGTCCAACAGTTTACGACGATGATCATAGTGGACAAACTGATCAAGCCCAGTGAATCCCTTGTTGGGGGATGGTACTTGGTCGATGACGCACGGCGGCTGGTCCGCTTGGGTGTTGAACAGATCAAGTTCATTCGTATTTCGGGCAGGAAGGAGCCACCTAGGAGGTACAAGGCTCTTGTAGACGAGATCGACGAGCAAACGATCGCTGCTTTACCACCTCCAGGCACCCTCGTCTTCCGCACGCAGTGCGCGTTCTTTAGGGTGTCCAAGCTGGACATGACTCAATTGTCTGGTGACAATGTGTCCGTGTCGACGCCTCAAGCCATCTTTGGGATCTTGTCTGATAGGCGGCGGCCCTCGACATGCGCCGGGCGGATAATCTTATCGTCGACGACTCCCTCTCCGAGCGTGTTCACGTTCATTGTGTTGTCACGGTGTGACTATATGAGTGGGTTGTATGACGAGGATGTGTATGAACGATACGACGGGGGCTTGCTGTATGTGATGGCGGTGAGGTGGGCTGGAGAAGATGGTACGGTGCGGGAGCGGGTAGGGCTTGGTGTCATCTCTGAGCAGGCATGGTTAGAATCCGATGCAAAGGTAGAGACGGTTTTTCTGGGTTAGCGTAATGAGGTGCTACCAGCGAAAGACTACTCTCGGAACATACAATTCTTGTAGGATCACCTTTACTGTAGTCTGGAACAGTAAGTGTAGAACCGTATTTGGGTCGGAAATTGCCGGCACAAACTTGACACCTGATACCAGCGACTCGAAAACATGCAAGCCAAAATTAACAGAGTCCTTTCTCGGACCTTTGGAGCACTTACTACTTGTTGTAGTGTTGGACTTCCAAGGACACCCGACACGTCAAGGTTTTGCTCGGCCTGCTCTGCACTCGACATCACCACAATCCTTCGGAAAGGTCGTCCCAAAGAGGATGGGATCCACCTAGGTTGCCTCGTAGAGATCATTCAAAAGGCCGACCATTGTCAAATTTGTCATCTTATCACCTCACTTTTTCGAACCAAATGGTGTCTGGACGCTTTCCCGAATGCAGACCTCTCTGACGTGTTCTGTTCCCTGTACGCCATGAGCATTGGTACGCTGGTAGACCTGGACCTCAAAGACAGAAAGCGATGCCACCGTCTCTACATTCACTTTTCTAAACGTCCACTGGAGGTCACTGGTGCCCTGAATCGGGCGCACATGGATCTTGAACTTGATATCCAGCTCCTGGAGGAGGACGCACACAAAGTCCGAAGAGCCAAGGAACTCCATGGACGCCGCGTAACAGACACAGTGGATATGGCTTTACTGAAAAGCTGGCTTTCCCTGTGCGAACGAGAGCATGGCGATGCGTGCGCGCACCTTTGGTGGGGAAGCAGCCAAGTGCCGTTGCCTCATTTTGTGCGGGTGATCGACACTACGTCGATGTCCATCGTCCAAGCTCCCTCAGACTGTCGGTATGTGGCCCTCAGCTATGTCTGGGGTGTATCTGGGGAAAGCTACTGGACATCAAGGGCCAATGTGGATGCGCGCTCGCGTCTCGCAGGGTTCGATTTATCGGCGTTGCCCGAAACTATCGTGGATGCCATACATGTCACGCAAATGTTGGGCGAACGGTACCTCTGGGTAGACGTGCTGTGTATCGTTCAGGACAGTTCAGACGACAAAGCTGAGCAGATTCGCGCAATGGATTTGATCTACAGCAAAGCCGTCCTCACGATTTTTGCTGCTGGTGGGGACAATGCTCATGCGAAACTTCCTGGGGTTTCCTCGGGCTCACGGACGCTTCATCAGTATATCGAAGTTATTCATGGCCTTCATCTCACTCTACCTCTCCCTTCCCCTCTCCAAGCAATCACCGAGTCCGTATGGGGCACGCGGGGTTGGACACTCCAAGAGTTATTTGTCTCTCGCCGTCGCCTGTTCTTCACCAAATATCAGGTTTACTTTGAATGCGCAGAAGATGTTTGGTGCGAGGATCTGGTGGCAGAAAGCAAGAGAGTGCGACACTCATACCATCCATTGCGCGGCCTTGGAAGCGGTGCCGGCTTGTTCATGTCCAGATTACCCAAGTTCCATGATCTTTCTCCTATGAGGACTTATGCTCGGCTCGTTGAACAATACACTCGGCGCCATCTGACTTATTCATCGGATGTCATTCTCGCGATCACTGCTCTCACAAATGTGATGACGAAGGGGTACCAACTAGGGGGAGGTGACCCGGAACACGCATTTCGATATGGAATGCTGGTCAACGACCTGGAGTTTTCGCTGTTATGGCAGCCAAGATTGGACTCAGACCATACCCGTCGAGTGGACCCCGGCAATGGACACTCCAACTGGCCATCGTGGGCATGGGCAGGTTGGATAGGTGCAACGTTGTACAGTCACATCGAGCAGCTCACTGTGATGATCATAGTGGGAACTACCCCAGTCCGCCCTGCTGAATCCCTCGTTGGAGGCTGGTACTTGGTTGATAAAAACGGCCAGTTGATCCGTCTGGACACTCACAGAATCAGCTTCATTCGCGTCTTGGATAGGGCAGAGCCACCCCAGAGGTACAAGGCTCTCCAAGACGAGATTAACGAGCAAATGATCGGTGCTTTACCACCTCCAGGCACCCTCATCTTTCGTACCCAATCTTCGTCCTTCAGGGTGTCCAAGCTGGAGGTCGCTCGTGCCCCGGGGGATACTGCGTCCACATCAGCACCACAAGCCATTTTTGAGATCATGTCCGATGTGCGGCGACCCTCGACATGTGCTGGGCGGATACTCCTGCCTTCGACGACCACCTCTCCGAGTGTGCTCACGTTCGTTGTGTTGTCACGGAGTGGCATCATGAACGGGTTGTACGACGAGGACGTGTATGGACGATACGCCGGTGGTCTACTTCATGTGATGGCGGTGAGGTGGACCGGTGATAGTACGCTACGGGAGCGAGTTGGACTTGGTGTCATATGTGAGCAGGCATGGTTAGAATCTGATGCCGAGGTAGAGACAGTTTTTTTGGTTTGATGACATCGTCAGGGACTTGTCTGCAAGTGGAACAGGGTTGATGTACTGGAGAGGTGATTGAACCATGGATTCTCGATATTATCTCGGCCACCTTGGATTGGGGATATATAATACCATCAATGCATACCCTCTACTTTTATTACGGTGTAGTTTCAGAACTAGAAAATCATACTACGACTCATCTGCAGGATCGCAGCACGCATAACTCATGGACGGGCGGTTACCAGACTAACTCGGATGCGCCTGACCGATAGGCACAAAAAATCATTTTCGCTGCTCTAGAGACATTGCAAGTCTCTTCCTGAGAACAAAGATGGTCGTGCGCGTGAAGAAGAGTCGAGAGGGAAGCGCCCTATGACTCTGTCTCAAGACACAGAGCATACAATTCTTATATGTTCACCAGAAGTAGGACTCTACCCTGTTCGGCATATACTACTCATTGATCTGCAAGAATAAGCAGCAACGCCGAATTTGTGTTCCGAACTTTGAGATTATATCAGTTAGCATGCGCGATACCCACCTTCGGATTGCCAGAACAGGGCGCTCGTCATTAACATGGTTACGCAAAGGTCGCCGGGTGCGGAGAATAGTAAGTACTGTGATGTCTTATTCGTCGGGTCCGATAATCCAGCAAGCAAAGGGGGATCTCATCATCTTTGAGGGTAACATTGAGTAGTCAATGACGTCGATGGCTGTATCGTGGAAATATGGTTCGCTGGGGGGGGGCAAGGGTGACAAGCCTCGCAATGATCATGATTGTCCAAGGTGAACGTGCATTGTCACAGGCTGTAGGACACTGATAACCCTTTTTTGGTTTGCACACCCGCTCTTCACAGCCACCACTCGGTCCTCTGGTACGCATCGGTATCATCGATCTGTCCTCACATCCTTCTATTGCATAGTCTGGTCCTCACTCATATATTACTGCAGTGTCCGAAACACCGTATCATCTATTTTGAACGGTGAGCGCGCAACGACATGTAGCATCGATCTCATCATTTTTGTTGTATTTCTCTCCCAGTGCTACGTCTCAAGCTGTTCCACCAAATTCCCGCTTCCCAAAACCATTTCTCCTGAATTATTCATTCGCTTTCTCTTGGTTTCCTCGCCTCCTTGTTCTCGGATCGTTATTGCCTTCTTCGTTTCTCTAGTCACCTCTCGTGCTTTACTGACCTCTGTTGGTACCGACCTCTGTCGCCCCTCGTTTAACGTGTTGTTGAAGGTCGCCCGCATAGTAGCCTTCACTGTCTTCACAGTTGGCCCGACAAGATCACTCCGCGTCCCTATACCCGTTTCTGTCGTGATCTGCTCATCCAGTAAGTGATGCGAATTCCGAATTACCATAGTCTTCTATCTGACCTGTTCATAGTATCAGTTTCACTTCTCCCTCTGGGTCCTTAATTGCATTGTTCGTTACCTCGTTCTCCTGTTTTCGTTCCTGCTGCGCTCTGTTTCCTGTGAGTTATATAATATTTTCATTGTGTTGGGATCCTCATTTCCCTTTCTCTCTTGGAGTACCATCCTCTCTCGCCTGCCTTTCTGCCCTCCGATCGTCTACGGGTCTTTTCACCCGATCCATCCATTCTGTCCCCCCGTCGCACCCGATTCTGTGTCTCGTCATCTGTCCTCTCCTTACTCGCCTTGTCTTTCCGTTGTCACGCTGCACTCATTTACTCTTCTAGTCAAAGCAATTTCTACCTCCCTCTACAGTGTTCGTTGCCTTTCTGTCAGCTGTGGTTTCTCAGTATCCCATCCCTTTCTGCTGGATTCCCTTCATCATCTTCCCTACCTCAGTCCTTTACTTTCCAATGAATTACAAGGACTCCAGTGACATTACATTTCAACTAACAGGTAAGTCTGACTGAATGACATTCTTTCAAACACTAACAATACATCATCTCTACATAGTTGACCAATTGACCCTATCATCCCAACATGCTGAACAGGACACTCATGCCACTATAACTATCAATGACATCTCTAAGTTAACATGTTCTGGTGAACTATCAGAAGATGGTCTGATAGTAACATGGAACCATCCTTTTCTGTTGTAAGTTCTAGCCTTGTGCTGATAATCATGCCTTTCTTATCCTTGTCACTTGTAGTACATCACCTCCCACTGCTATTGTCAGGATTGCCATGTGCATTCTTCCAGAGGAGCTAACTCCTGAGTGGGATAAACAGCCACTTGGTGATCAGGTGGTTACAGATGTTGCCAGCCTGTTGGAGTCTGGTGACACATGGCAATGTGACTTCTGTTTCTATCCCTTTTGTACAGATATTAATAGTATACCAGGTGGTGTGCCTAATCTATCATCTGGTCCTGCAACTCTGTCCATTACATGCAAGGTCAGTGATGTGCTGGTGAGTTTGATGCTATACTATTAGCTTATTCAATGTGATTGAATGTATGGTTCAGATACCATCAATTGAACATGACTGTCTGTTAGCACTCAGGGAATATGACATAAAGCTTTACACATTTGGAAATCAGTTTAGGAGTGTGCCTTGTGTGTCCACACAGATTGAACTGGGACAGGCAAGATTAGATCTCTGTCCATTGGGCCACCCAGACCATTCTATCACTCTAAATGATCTTGGAGTTTCTTTTCAAGAACGTTTTGATCTGGAAGGCAATATTGCAGACCTTAATAGAGCCATCAAGATCCAGCAGGCTAGGCGGGATCTTTCCCCATTGGGCCATCCAGATCATCCAGAAGCTCTAGGAGAACTTGCAATATCTTTGAAAAGACACTATGAAATTCAAGAGAATCAAAATGACTTGAAGATACTCATGGAAATGCAGCAAAGATGGTTGGACTTGTGTCCATTGGGCCATAAAATGCATGCTGAAGCTCTTGGTGAGCTAGGGGCATCCTTACAGGCTCAATATAATATGTGGGGAGACATGGCAGATCTAAACAAGGCTATTGAAATGCATAAGAAGAGGCTTTCTTTGTGCCCAGAAGGTCATCCAGACCATGGTAGGGCCATGGACCATCTTTCAGTGGCTATCAACACACGTTACAGAGCACTGGATGATGTGGCTGACCTGAACAGAGATATTGATCTTTCAGAGAAGATTCTTCAGCTTCGACCACTGGGTCATCCACTTCATGGAAACACTCTTCAGAATCTTGCAGTCTCCCTATGGGATTATTATATCAAAATGAAGAACATCTCTGATTTGCTCAGGGCAATCAAGCTGTTTACTAAGGCATCAAACATCTTCCCACCCCATCACAAATGTTGTGCATTAAACATAGCTCAATTAGCTGCAACTACTCTTCTCTTAGCTGGTTCTCCCCAAGAGTCTCTCCCCCCTGATCAAAAACTCCCTTCACTGAATGAGGTTTTTGAGGTGTATAAGCTACTGAAGAAATGTGGTCCAGCAGCAGCCTCCTTGAATTTGTGAAATGCAACTCAGAATTGGGTTAAGAATGCTGAAAAGTACAACCATTCCTCAGTCTTGGATGCATACCAGACATCACTCAATACATTGGATCACTTCACATCCCTAAACTCATCATTGGACTCCAGACATGAGACAATGCAAGCAGGAATGGCTAATCTGGCCAATGATGCATTCTCATGTGCTTTGAGACATGGAGACTCCCACATGGCTGTTGAATTCCTGGAGCAAGGGAGAGGGATTCTGTGGAACCAACTTTCTCGGTTTGACATGTCTATCTCTGCATTGGAGAGTCGAGGCGACCGAGGACGTGAGCTAGAGAGGAAATTCACACGACTCAGCGCAGACCTTAGAAAGTATGCTGAACGTGGCAGTGGCTCAGCCCTTTACTGGGAGGTTCATGAGCAATGGCAGTCTGTCGTGGATAATATTCGCTGCCTTGATGGGTTCTCACGATTCCTGTTACCTCCGCAGTTCGACGACCTCCGACGGGCTGCCGAACATGGACCAGTCATCATCGTAAATGCGAGCGAATACGGCTGCGATGCACTCATCATTCTCCAAGCTGGAGTACCAATCCGTGTTTCCCTTCAATGCTCGCTTGGAGATGTCGTCCAACTCTGCTCTCAGCTGTCCGAGTTGACCTTGGACTCACATGCATACGGGACTCACAGGGAACTGTATGTGAAGGAAATGTTGCGCGACTTGTGGTCATCCGTCGTCAAGCGAATAGTCCACGTCTTGCAAAATGACGTTCAGCTTCCTCCTGGCTCACAGATCTGGTGGTGCCCGACGTCCAAGTTCACAATGCTCCCGTTCCATGCTGCAGGTCCGTACCGGAAACCAAAGAAGAATTTGATGGATATCTATGTTTCATCATACGCTCCCTCCCTCTCTGCTCTCCTTTGTGCCCGCGACTGTCTTTATTCTCAGAAAGAGGCTCGCAATACCTCTGGAACAGCGAACATGATTTCGTTCGCCGCTGTCGGTCAGGCGCATCCGAGTGCAGACACGAAACTTGGCGAGCTCCCGGAAGTGGAGCATGAACTGAGAAGGATTCAGAACGAGACAGGCATGTCCCCGCACGTGAGGTTCGAGACCGTGACTGGTGCTGCAGCCTCGATGGAAGGTGCCGTACAGGCGTTCCATGATCACCACTGGGTCCACGTTGCCTGCCACGGTGCACAACATGCCCAGAAACCATTCTATTCTTGGTTTGCGATGGGCGATGGGAAGCTCACGCTGATGCGCATCATCCAGGAGCGCTATACCACCTCTGAGTTTGCATTTCTGTCTGCCTGTCATACAGCTGTGGGAGATGCATCGACCCCAGATGAG